>QANT01007176.1:0-37649 GCA_003254885.1 Purshia tridentata | reverse complement strand
GTAAGTGCATGTATATGTATATATATATATATATATATATATAGCTTTCGTATGATGTGTATATATACCAGTGTATATAATACGTAGAGTACATGCGAACGTAATATTTTCTTGACACACGTACGGGTACGGCGTTTTAACACTCTCCCAATGTTTGGATTCCAGATGTTCGTTTTAGAAGTTTTGCCTCTATATATATATATATATATATATATATATATTCAACATGCATTTTGATTCATTTTAATATCCTAAGAACAAAAACAATAATTAGCAATGAAACTGATTTGTGACAAATTAATGTTCAGTATTTTCACCCTGTAATTAGCATATATATATGTGTGTTCTAGTTTTCTAATAAATTAATGGTTTGATATATAAATATATTCTCTTTTGGGTTGTTAAATTATGCTTTTTCTGAAACAAACGTATACAGTTATTATGGCCCTTGGGGTTCTCAGCCCTTTTTCAGTTATTACTAATTAATTGTTTGATCATCTTTTTGTTGTTTGTTGATGGCGCAGAGGATGAGAGGGAGTTTGATTATGATGAAGACAGTGAGAAGGGGCCTAGTCGATGGGGAGAGATACACCATGAATGGAGCATGTGTACGAATGGTTCAATGCAGTCTCCAATTGATCTTTTAGATGGGAGAGTTGAAGTTGTGTCAAACTCAGGGAGACTTCAGAGTAACTACACGCCCTGCAATGCCACTCTTAACAATAGGGGCCATGATATGATGGTAAGAATATTAATTTAAGATAAAATTGAGATAATCAATTTAAAATGTAAACCATATATATATAATATTTTTAATTTGAAAAAGTATTTATGGGAATAGAGGGAAATTTTCTTTTACGGATGAAATTTTTTTGGTGTAACTGATTAATATATGTATTATAATATGGGAATAAACTATATAAAGATAAACATACCGTTCAACAATACACTTACACGTTGAATTGGTTACTAAATGTAAACCATATATATATAATATTTTTAATTTGAAAAAGTATTAATGGGAATAGAGGGAAATTTTCTTTTACGGTTGAAATTTTTTTGGTGTAACTGATTAATATATGTATTATAATATGGGTAGATATTATTAATATTAAACTATATAAAGATAAACACGTCGTTCAACAATACACTTACACGTTGAATTGGTTACACCATGTAGCAGTGTATTGCACATAAAAAATTCTCCAGGACAGACTCATAGCCTAGGAATAGAAATGCAAGAATAAGAATTGATCTAGGTACGTGTACTTAAAGTTGGGTTTGGTGAGGTTTTGCATAGTACTGGTGGGGGACAAATTATTCTAAACTCTAAAATCCAAAGTCTAAAGTAGTATTCTCTATTTGAATAATTTGTGGATGCAGTTGAAATGGCAAGATGATGCAGGACATATTCAAATAAATGGGACTCAGTATCCACTCAAACAATGCCACTGGCACTCACCTTCTGAACACACCATCGATGGCAAGCAGTTTGATCTAGAGGTGCATCTGGTTCATGAGACCCCTGATGGAAAGATTGTCGTGATTGGAATCATGTACAAGATTGGAAAACCCGATCCGTTTTTGGAATCAGTAATTATTAAACTCTTTCTTGACTAGTGGTACATGTATCATATTTATTAATCACATCTTAAGTGAGTCCCAAGCGGATCTTACTTCTGCGAGAGATGTGGTCAGTTAATGTACTCAAAATTATTGTTTTATTCCTCTCTCTCTCTCTCTTTTGCTGAACATGTCTTCTGCCTTTGTGTTTAGATATTGGAACATTTAGCAGCAATCTCAGGTGACAGTGAAATGGAGAAAGTGGTTGGCATGGTTGATCCAAAGGAAATAAATACAGACAGTGCAAAGTATTACAGATATATTGGATCACTTACAATTCCTCCTTGCACACAAAATGTCGTCTGGACCATATTTGAAGAGGTTTAAATTTCTTCAGCTTTCCTAACCAAATTGATATCATATTACATTTTCTATTAGTGCCTAGTGACATAAAATTTTATCTAAATCTCATTTTAACTCATCAGGTGAGGACTGTCACAAAAGAACAGATCAAATTCCTCCGCGTAGCTGTTCATGATGTAAGTTCAATAGCTACTTCTAAATTTTCTATGATATGAGTCGTGTGTGTGTCTGTATAAATAGGTTTAATGATTCGAACGGTATGCTACAAGTGCAGAGAGTTCTTATGATGAACTAATTTATATATTTGCAATGCAATAATTGTCAATCCCAAATCTTTAATGTGCATAATATATGCCTAAACATTGATAGTTTGATATTTTATGTGTACTAATGTGGAAGATATTGCAGGAGTCAGAAACTAATGCAAGGCCGATACAACCAAGAAACAGGCGCTTAGTGCAACTTTACAAACCCGAAGTAGAGGAAGAGAATTGAATCTAGCTAGAATTTTATGGCTCAAGTATCACCATCTGCCACTCGTTGCAGGCCTTGAAACCCCTGGAGGACATATGCAAGGGCTGAGCTAAATAAACAGATTATGATTACTAGGGTTATTTCTCTAGCATTTGCTTCTTTTGTACACCCTTTTTTCCCATTTATTTTCCAAGTTATTTGGGTTTGGACCATGTTAGATTACTTTTTGTGTTACTTATATGTTAATTCTAGAGCATAAATATTCAAGCAATCAAAAGTCTAGTGAGAGAAAGTGGAAGGCAGAAAGATGAGAAGGAACTAGAAAACACACTAATGCTCTGCTAGTCGGATTTAGAAGGTTGGCCCAAAAAAATTGAACGAAAGTGATCTCATCTCAATGGTTTTCAGCAAAAGTTTGACAGAAAAAATGAAATGTTGAAAAGTGCTTCATTATCAACATCTTTTGATACTAAGGCTGCAATAGCCCTCAGATCAAACAACTACTTAATAATGCATGCCATAACCAGCACCAGTAAAAACTATGACAACACGCAATACGTATAAGCTCAACTTGAGAAGCTTCTAGTACTCAAGGGGGGTCCATAAAACTTTAGAATTAAGGGAAGTATCAAACAAGTGAAAGCAACAAGCTACTGATGTAACCAGAAAAAGATAAAGCTTCTAAAAGTAATTAAATAAGTCCCTTCAGACAACATGTGATGTGAGCCATGGCCAAATGGAATCTATCATTCTAACCAGTCATATATATCCTCCAATAAACTTGCTTGTCACTTTTCTAAGAATTATTATAATACACAAAAACTTGAACAATATTAAAGTGGGTTATAATGACGAAACTTAACTTCTATAATCAGTAGCCTATTTTGGGATCAAGGGTCCTGCTCTAACCCCTTTCTTGGTATTTAATCAATTCCATTCACCTACATGATTTATTTGTTACTAACAATAGTATGGTTGAAGAAGGATGTGCATGCAATAACAAAAATATTATCAACCATCGATGCAAAGAATTTAGAAGAGGGAAAAAGCATTCGCAAATAGAATCATTTAGAATCCAACTTTAGCAACCATATAAGAAGCTAATTGTACACCATTTTACAGTACTACTTGATAAATAAATGTTCTACCATACGCGTAGATCGACTTCTTGACATGCCATTGGCAAGGATTTTCAAGATATCATCAACAGATGGCCTATGGAGAGGGTCATCCTCCACACAGGCCTTTGCTAGAACTGCTAAACATAAAGCTTCTGCAAGAGGATAATCCTCTAATTGTGGATCCATGAAGCTCCTAAGTTGTTCAAGAAAACCACCTTCACTAGCACCCCCTCCCAAAAATTTGATGGATTCTTTAAAGAACTTTCCATCAATGTCCTCTCTTGCTGAGATGAGCTCAAGCAAAACAACACCAAAAGCAAAAATATCCACCTTTTCAGAAGCTGCGCCACATAGGAGATACTCTGGTGCAACCCATCCTTTGTTATTTCCTTCTGAAGATCCTAAAGCAGCGGCAGTTCCAATGTTTGCGAGTTTTGCCCTCCAATTTTCTGTCACAAAAATATTTCTGGTGTTTATGCTTAGGTGAGCATAGGATGGGAAAGTACAACAGTGCAAGTAGTGAAGTCCGGAAACAATGTCAAAAGCTATTTGTGTTCGCTGGTACCACTTGAGAGGATTAGATGGATTGGACAAGCAGTCCCTCAAGCAGCCATTGCTTGGAAACTCAAACAGTAGATAAGACCAGGACAAGTCATTGTCTCCATATGAAACACCCTCCAAGTTCAAGATGTTGATGTGGTTGATTTTTGAATGCACATCAATGACATGGCTAGTTTCTTCATATCTCATCTGCTTGATCATCACTTCAGCATTATTTATCAACCCCTTATAGACTAGAGCACCAATCTTGTTTTCTTCATTGAAATCCCTTGTTGCTCTTCTGAGCTCTTCTATGCTATAATTGAACAAAGAGTACTTTAATCCAGCAAGAATATCCGGAGATAAACATGAATTTGTCGGGCTTCTACCCCCAGATTTATGAGGGCTTCTGACTGTCGAACATGAAATTGGAGTGCTTTGAGCAGTAAAGGAGTGCAGCCTCTCAGTCTTCCATTTCTTCAAGGCCTTTCTATACAAACCAAATGCAATCAATGCTACCAAAAGCACTAAAGAAAACCCAACAACAGACCCTACTATATACAATTTCCTTAGTTTTGTGTTTTGAACTGGTTTTTGCACAGAAATTGTGGGAAGGAAACCAGGAATTGGAGGTGGAGATTCTAGAATATTGAAGTTTATGACTGGTGCTGCACTCAAGGGAACCAAAGCAGTTGTATTTGGAAATACAGTTTGGTGTGGTTCAAAATGATTAACTGACCATAAATCTTCAGGAGAGATGCCAAACTTCATGCTCAATGTGGGTAGTTCATCCCCTTCTACAAAAGGGTATGTCACAAGGTACTTCACTTCATTACTACTATTGAAATTATCAGGACAAGCACATCTTAGAGGCACATGAAGCTCAGTACCAATCTTGAGCTCTTTTCCTTGAGACAAGTTTTCCTCACTGAGTGTAAAAGACTTGAGTAAGCCTTCGAAAACCTCGCAAGCTATCTTGGTGTTTGATGTATTTTGAGAAACAATGTAGCTGAAACTTGCCTGAAAATATTCACCTGAGCAAGAACAGTTAATGGGAATAAGAACCTCTCTACCTGGTTTGAGCACCTCAGAAGGAGATGTAAGGTTGTTCAGTCCAAGCATTGCATCAGAGTTCATGTGAAACAAGTCTGAGATGCTTGAAAGGTTCTGAAATTGTTTGTTGGCTCTGTAGACCAAGAATGTTGTGCAGGAATTTTGGAACATATTGCAAGTGTATCTAGAACCAGGGTAGCTGCCAGGAGAAGAACATCCAAATTTGTCATAATACTGCTGAGCGTAGCTTGAATTTAGGCAAACCAAGATGAGAAAGCAGAGATAAATCATGGTTTCTTATATCAAAATGTTGCACATTCTTTTTGGTGGTCTAAGAAAAGGAGAGGAAGATAAATAAGTTGATCGCTGATGGGAGAGCTAGTAATTAAAAATAGACCACTTTCATTTTAATATTCTCAGGGTGTCCGGCCAATATCTTTGGTCAAAAGTATAATCAACTTTTATTAAGAAATAATTAAGCAACCAGAATGCTCCATTAATAGCCGGCTATAACACTAATGGCCCAGTTGGGAATAGATTATATTATATATAGGTACACTTTGACTTGTTTCTACTTGTTTTTTTGCAATCAGATCCTCTGTGGACTATGACTTTATACTCCATTTTTTTGCATTTTTCAAATCCATACTCCATACTAGATGCAGTTTTTGAAGAGCACACTTTCTCTTTGCTTGGTGCGTTGACCGCCTCAGGGCTCCCCGCTGCCATTTAGGCCATCCACAGTGTTGTCTGAGTGGCATAGTCAAAAATGGATCTCAATGGGTAGTGCTGAAAGTGAGTGCCATATGTGCTGAAATTGTAGTGGTGCTGGGTGTCATAATTTATACCTAATTAAATTTAGCTTGATTGAGATTAATTCCAGGTTATTTTAACTAAAAAAAGTGCTATGCCCGTTCGAAAAACAGAGGCTACTTCAAACTGGACCGTTGGATGGCCCAACGATCACATAATCAAGGCCACCCGTTGGCCACACCCGCGCGCCGAAGGAGTGCCATTTCTGGGCTGACATGCAGGTCCCACCATCCCAGGCCCATTTCAGCCACTTGCTGCCTCTCTCTCCCCTCCGTTTCTCGTTCGCGTGGCGCCCACTCCTTTTTTTGCTTTGGCTCCAAGCTGAGTGCCATTTTAAAACAAATTACGAGTTTGAGCCTCCTTTGGCCCTCAAATTTCGATCACTCTAAGCAACTGAGTGCCAACTGGTGTCAATTTGTCACTATGGCACTCAATATTCATTCCCAGTGTGGATAGCCTTACGCACTCCCAAATAGTTTGCTTCAGATTTCATGCAAGAATCTTGATTCACTCACCTTCCCTATGCTCAACCAGACCAAAATCATTTACACTGCTCTCTTTACATATTTGATATTGAGGTATGTATGTATGAGGCCATTACAATGCACATTATGCGCTGCAACTATGAAATTGGAATGCACCTATTGTATTAATTAGTTATGAGCTTATGATCAATTTTTAAGATTACCCATTAGGCTGATATTTNTATAGACAAACTCGTCTGTGTGTAATTGTATCAGTTGGTCATTATAATTTTTCCAATATACAGAACTGTCACTTTTCCTCTTCAAGTCTTGAATACAGATTAAGATTTCTCAATGCTTTTAGATATTTGGGTGCAATCTGTAATCTGTTATGTGCAGGCAGAAGCAATCGATTCAACAAGTTGGGGCTCTCTTCTTGTTGATTTTTGCAGCTGTTGTTTTGAGTTTTGGGAAAGGCTCCAGCAAAGGGTCTAGTCGTGGTAGCAACAATTCTGACCATGTATTGTTTAATGGGATTGTTCCCGTCTTGGTTGCGTCATTACTCTCAGGTTTGGCATCCTCTTTGTGTCAGTGGGCTTCTCAGGTTGGCAAAACATTTCAGTTTCTCTGGTTTGAAGCAACTATTCTATATAGTCTTGTCCATTTTCTATCATCATTATTATCTCTTTTTATACTACAGGTTAAGAAACACTCATCATACTTTGATGACTGTATAGATGTCCATTGTTGGATGTTTGTGCTTGTTGGCCAGTACCTCTAAGTCAAACCAGAGATGTCATATTTGGGTGCTTTTTGGATTTTTATATTTGTTGGATATTTTTCCTTTTTCAATTTTAAATATGAAAATATTCCCAATGAGTCAAACCTGTTAACTTTATTTGGGTTCGAATCATTTAAAAAATTGAGAAATATTTTGTATACTAACTGTGAGTATCACCACCTAATCATGTAAAATTAACGTTTATTGATTAGAGAGCAAGTTCTCAGCAATTAGTTTTCTAATGTGGGATAATACTCCATAATCTCACATGTTATATGTGGTGTCACTTAAGCTAAATATATGGACAACTCATATTCATATTGGGTGACATGGAGTACGCATGGCCACTGGGCCTGACAAATGTGGGTGAACTTGGCTCTGATATTATAAAGAAATCTATGCATTCATCTCAAAATCAATTGACAATGAAAGAAGTAGCTTAAACTTTTATAAACTACCATGCAAGGTTATAATTAACGTGAAATGACACTTTATATTCTCACGGTTATGAACTACTATATTTAATATAAGATGCCTGGTAGGTGTGTTTGTCAGACTCCGATACCGACGAGGAGTAGGATTTGAGGAGAGCCGTGTTGGGAATAAAATCTTAGCTATATGACTTGGCATGAGCATGACACAATTATTAAATAGACATAAAACGAGCACCATATAAAGCAGGAGTAGTTTAACTTGATAAGCTTTGGCTTGAGCACAATATAAAGCACGAGTAGTTTAACTTGACAAGCTCTGGCTTGAACGTTGAATTTTTTGTGCATGTTTGAGTCATGTTATTAGGTTATGTATGATTTTATCAGCTCCACTTTCTTTTCTTTTTTTTCAACTTTTGTTGAAATAAAATGTGTTTTACTGAGGAGTACTGCACAATTATAGATAAGTGCGTTATGCATGCATGCCACGTTGATGCATGCCTGCAATGTTCGAGCTGGACAGCCTGGACATATGTATATATTTAATTAGCTAATTTTACTTTTAATATTTTTATGCTAAACTAAACATTACTCTTTATAATTATTAATTTTACAAAAATATCTTGTGCTCTCCCTCCTCTACCCCTTTGGTGTCATTAATTCATTCCCCTTAAAGCTCTCTACTCAAACTCTCTTTTCCTCTCTTCCTCTCGACCAGACTAAAAAAAACTATCTGTCGATCTTTCTTTAATTTTTTGCCAATAAGATGCCGAATTGCAGTGGCCGGAGTCTGCAATGAGATGCTAATTAGTGGTTCATATATTGTTATATAGTGAAGCTACGTAGAGATGCACAATAATTAATAGGTCACACGAATACATGCGTTATGCTTGCATGAGTTCCAAGACTTGGTAATTAAATTTCATGAGTGGAGCGGTACACTTCTTTGGACCTAACAAGTTGTTATTTTTATTCATGTCAACATGGTATTAGTATTAAAATTAGCTAAATCCAAACAAGACTTGTTAAATGCATACTTGAATATTTGTAAAACTAACGCATATGATATATTTTAGAGGTGTCAATCATGTCGGTTTGGCCCGTTAAAGTTGGTGCTATCGTGCTTTTATGTCGTACTCATGTCGGCTCATATAGTTACAACTTAGGCCAGCACAGCTCACGGCCATCAGCCCATTTATGCTCATATTGTGCATTAAATGGGCCAGCTCATAGGCCTTTTTTCTTTTTCTTTTTATGGCGATTTTTTTTAATATTAAAATATTTTTAGTGAAAATTTTAATTTCCTTGTTGAAAAGTCATAAATATATTTAAAAAACAAGAACATATGAGTTTGTGCCTAATTTGGGTCTATCTTGTGCTTGTGCTGTGTTTGGCCCATGTTATGTTTGTGTCGTGCTATGTCCAATGGACTAAAAACTTAGCCCTTACCTAGTTCATTTACTCGTGATGTGCCATACTTGTATCGTACTAATGCCGACCTAGTCCATTTGACACTTTTAATATGTTTTTGTAAAGAAATCTAACTATATTAAATTTTTCTATTGGTATGACTTGTTAGACTAATTAGGGGCATTAACCATTGGCTACGTTTTTTCTTTCTTTCTTAAAGGAACCATTGGCTACTTTTTTTTTTTTTTTTTGGTTCTTTCTTAAAGGAATCATTGGGTACTTCAAGATTAAAATACTTTTTCAACAAAAGAAACTTAATTGAAGTACATCTCACAACATAAGTTTTTAGTTGAATATACATGTACATAAGATAAGAAACACCTAAACAAACTGCCAAAATTCAAAATGATGAGTAGTTGAATAGCCTAAAAAAAAAGAGTTAAATGTACTATTGGTCCACTTACTTTCACTTTTTTTCCAAGTTGGTCCACCATTTAATTTTTTACTCAAATTGGTCCAGTTTTTTATTAATGTGTTACAAGTTGGTCCATTCCGTCTATTTTCTACCAACTTCCGTTAATTGTAGTCATATGACGCAGACATGAGATTTTTATTAGGACAAAACAGTCTTTGTCCTTACCTCTCTTCCCTCTCTCTTTCTCTCTGGGTCTTCACAATCAAACCCAATGATGAAATCTTCCCAGAAGCGCCAGACTCCAACATTAAGCAAACCAAAGTAATTCAAGAAATTCAAAACAAGACCAGTTGCCACAACCATGCAGGTGATAGCAAAGTAAGGTAGAAGCATTGCCTCTGCCATGGAAATGAGTGCAAAAACCACATATAATGAAATTACACCCAATGTTTGCACCATAATCGCCTCCTTCTCCCTGTTCTTTGCAAAATATGAAAGTAGTAAAAGGAAATGAGCAACAAAGCAGCTGAAGATCTAAGGCAGAGAATAATTGAGTATGTATTTAAAACAACATTCCCTGCATTTACAACAATCCTTTTGTAGGTTTCAAAGGCAATGTACTTTTTGGTTTATGAGGTGAGAAAACAAATATGTATGTTAAAGTCTTTACTTTTAGTCACATAAAGCTGAAAAGGATTAGAGCTTTAGTCAATTAGCTAAATAGATCAATGAATTTTAGTGAGACAAATTTTTAGCTCGACTTATATTGAAACAGAACAAACCCATAAGCTAAATATTATGTTTATCTCTATTCACAAAGTATTCTAAGCAACTTCGTAAGGGCAGCAAAGATAAAAGAAGAATTCTAACCTCCAATCTCAAAAATTGCATTTCAAAGAACAATACTATGGAAACACAATGCACTAATTGAACTCATGAAATTCACAATCTGTCAATATCAACAAATGCATTGCATAAAACCCACTTATTGTACACAGCAAATTCACACAGTCAACAATGCTATAAACCAATACAAGCAGATCCCACACCAACCAAAACCAAGAATTCTTAATTACAACAATTGGGTAAACCCAAAGTACACCAAAGATAACATAACAATGCAGAACCCAAATTCACATTTCAAACAAAAACAGAGAAAAACATTCATGACGACCCAAAAAGATGTTACCTTGCACTAGGAGGCCTCTGGGCACTTCAAGCTTGAACTCCACAGGCAAACCCAAGAACCCATTATACCTATCAAAGGTGACATGGGCCACGTGCTGCACATTGGTGGGCCAGCCGATTTCCATGGCACAAAGCTCCCTCATATTAGTAGTCGTGCAAGGAATTAAAGATTTCTTAAAAACGGTGACAAGCAATGGCAGGAGAGAGACATATTCCCTTCACTGCTTGTCACGGTCCTTCGCCTCACCCTCATAGTTGGCCACTGAAGAAGAAGAAGAAGAAGGAGGAAGAGTGGAGAGGATGAAGAAAAAAAAGAAGAGCTCTGTTCATGTGGCCACCCCAGTTGCCACCGACTTCGCCCATTCCAGTCGGCGTCGACTTTGCCCACCCCGGTCGCCATTGACATCTCCACCTGTAAATTCAAGTGGGTTGGTGGGTTTGATTGTGAAGAACCAGAGAGAAACAGGGAGGAAGAGAGGCAAGAGAAAGACTGTTTTGTCCTCATAAAAAATCTCACGTGTGAGTCACATGACTAGGATTAACGCAAGTGGACAGAAAATAGATGAAATGGACCAACTTGTGATACGTTAATAAAAAACTGGACCAATTTGAGACAAAAATTAAATCGTGGACCAACTTGAAAAAAAAGTGAAAGTAAATAGACTAATAGTGCATTTAACTCAAAAAAAAAAATAATAACACACCGTTCATTTTTTTTAATGAGTGAATACACTTACAAAATCTTATGAATTTATTTCATCTTTTGCTCACACATTTTTAGACTTCTAATGTACGCTTATGATTAAAAGTCAAGCAAAACTTGAAGATCTATATCCGAGAGATACATTGATGTCACATTCGCGATTCGAAATGCATGCGTGCCACGTTTGCGCCTATGACTCTATTTACTTTTAAATATTTTTGGCCCATCATAGTTATTCATTTTACAAAAATATCATGGTGCTCACCATCTCTCTTCCACTCCCTTTTCGATGACTTCCATTCCCCTTACAAATCTCTTTACCCTAACTATCTCTCCCTCTTTACCAACAAAAGAGAAACTATATTTTCCTCTTGTCACAAGGACTCTACTATTTCCCTCTTGGTTTTAATGTGCTGCTTTTTGCTTTGAGTTCCGAAGGACTGGTACCTTCCTTTTTTCTTCTTCCTCTTCTAATTTCCCATTTTTCTATCTATTTGGTAATTTTGTTTCCAATATTCATATTTGGAAATTAGGGTTCCTAAGTGCATCAAATTTGCTCATTAATTTGTAAGATGTTGGGTACACGACTAAATCAGTGAAATTGCTTATTGGAAGTTGGTCTTATACACAGAAATCATAAAGAAATAAAGAATGAGAATGAGATTTTTAAAAGGTAAAGCATGAAACTTGAAACCCAATTTTAGCATTTCTTACCCAAAAAAAGTACACATTTGATGTTTTAGGTAAAATGCTAAGGACAAAATGGTCAAAAAACCAAAAAAAGTTAAACTACTTTTTCATCTCAGATAAAAGAAAGCAGTAGCTCACTGTAAACACTGTTGCAGTGAATATCAAAAAGCAAAGCAAGACGAAGATCGCCTCTAACACACACTTCTCTTGCTTTTCCTCGGAAAATCTCTCTTAACCCATGACTGCCTCGCGAGTACTGAAGTAAAAACCTCAACATTTTCTGTTTATTGTAGAAAAAATACTAAGCGCCTTTTGATGCAGGTTAGTTAAAATTTCTCGTTATTTTTTAATTTTTGTGGAAATTTTCTTAGTATGGCTATACTCCTTACGATGAAGTCGGACCTGAAATTTTTATTGTTAGCGAATAGGGTTTTGGTTTGAAATATATGCCCTTCTGTGCAAATTTGTGTGTTAAAGGAGCTGAATCTGTATTAGTTGTAGCCGGCGATTAGGGTTTGTGGGGTTTTTGGGATTCAGAGCTATGACATTGTATGATTGGGGTCTGTTTCTAGCTATTTTATATATTATTTTTGGTACGAAAGATCATTGCATGCTTTTGACCTTTTTATATATGCATGATGCCCATTTCTGGAAGTTATAGCAAGTTAGCTTCTATTGTGCTTGGTTCATTAGTAAGGTTTTTTACAAGGAGGTGCATTGTGAACCTCATTGAATTGCCCATTGGGGAATGCTATCCACCTTCTCCATCGACTTGCTCCTTTATTATTTTCATTCCGCATCGTAAATTCTTGATCGCAACTGTTTATTATTAGATCTAACTATGAAGATTATCTCCACAAAAAATTAACCAAATCGGAAATCGTTTGGTTGTGTAACTATGATCAAATAGAGTGACGGTTTTAATAACAGTTTGATTCACCTTTAGTTTATTTGTAATGATTACATGATTAAATGATTTCCGATTTAGTTGATTTTTTGCTGAGATAATCTTCAAATAATTATCTAAAAATATGAACAATTCGGATCATGAAAATACATTGTGGAATGAGAATAATAAAGAAGAAGTTTGGTGGAGAAGGTGGATGGAGTAGGTGTATACTATTTCTCTGCCCATTTAAAGGGATTTACATAATACTGCTGCCTTTGAACCAATTGAAATTCTATAGGAGTGAGTAATGCCATTGGCATGTCTTTTTTATTTTTATTTTAAAGAACCCTTTGCCATAGGTAATTGCAATAGAGTATACTGAATGATTACTAATCTGATGGGACCTTTGCTTGGGATGTTTTGTGGAAAAAGAAATGTAAGTTTAGTGGAATTTATTTAAGAGTTAGAAGGAGTTGGAGTATTCATGTATTGGATACTAGAAATTATAGTATATATGTAAGAGCAAGAATATCTGCTATCAGTTTTCCTGAACTTTTGCTGAAGAGACAAACAGAGAATTGATTCGTTGGTTGATAGAAATTTATTTTGTCTTGCATCATTGGTAGCCAGTATGGAGGTTTTAGAAATTCTACTTTTCTTTATGTGATATTTTTGATCAACTGCATCCACAAATGTTTCAACTGAGAAATTCTATTTACCTTTATATGATATTTTTAGTCACTCTTGGGATCTAGTGTCTGCTGTAGAACTGTCTGCTGTAGAACAGTCCATATAAAGTTGGAATTCTGGTTAATATCTCGGAGATGCCCGCCCTAGTAGTGATGTTGGAGGTGATAAGTTGAACTGTTTTTGTGTATCATATAATTAGTGTGATCTTGTGTGACTGAGGGTGCAAAGGAATCTTGGCGAGGACATCACTGTTATACCATTTAGGTTTTATGAAAGGAGGAGATGAAAGAAGAGGTCACTTGATCAATCATTATCTTGTGGATTTAAGTGCTTTTTACATTTTTACAGCTTTGGAACTGTTAGGTTATAAAATGATTTGCCCCACATACTATAGCCTTTGGAAAACAGTGTTAAACCAACAAACTGAATTATGAACAAATTTTATAATTTTTTTTTTGGACATGTTTAATGGCATTCTTATGTTGAGTTGAGTATTAATATTCAAATGTGGAATGCTGCTTGATGGGGTTGATGCTTGATATTCTTGGTAGATATCAGGTTTTTGTGATTTACATTTGATGAATATTCTATTGTGGAATGTTCAATGGTATTCCCATGTGGGTGAGTATTAATATTCTAATGTGGAATGCTGTTGATGTTAGATATTCTGGTTTATGTCTGTCTCTGCATTGGTGTATCTTATGTAAGGCTGGGGACCGCAGAGAGTGTGGACCAAGTTCTTCTTCACTGCCCTTATTCTTTACATCTCTGGTGAACGTTGTTTAGGGTTACTAAGGCAAGCTTGGTCATTTCAAAAGGGTGTATTGAGCTGTTGAATCAATTCATGGCTTTGGGCAAGGGAAAGAAAAGCTAAGACTCTATGGGGGTGTACGGTGATGGCGATTTTCTGGATTATTTGGATGAACCATAATAGAAGAATTTTTGAGAACTACAATGGGGTTGGGGTGGATGAACTCTGGAATTGAGTCAGATTCTGGTCAGCCTTGTGGGCTTCGAGTCACTGCGAGTTTAGAGAAATTTCGTTTTGCAAATATTACGCTGGATTGGTTGGCTGTGGTGCAGTAATGTTTGTGCCTATGTATCTTGGTGTTTTGGTGTCTTTGTATTAGTCTAGACAGTTGTTGTTTTCTGTTTCCTTTTTTTTTTTTTGGTTGGTATCTAGGAAGTGTATTCCTTATCCACGTTTTGTACTGTTCTTTTGGCTGATAAATGTCTCATTTCCCAAAAAAAAATATTGATATTGATATTTTGTTTTTGTGATTTACATCTGGTGAATGTCACCTTTAAACCATTTTGACACTTTTATTTTAATTTACAGTTCAATGGCACATGATACGCGATCTAGTAGAAAAATCAAGGATGATGAAAGTAACAATTTAATCGGGAGACAAGTCAGTAGTAAAGGATCAAGTACCTCAGGCTGTGCAACATCAGATACATCTGGCTTAAGAAGGTCTTCTAGAGAAACACCATTGAAGAAAAACACAACCCTGAGCCCTTCTGGTACTCGGAAGTCTGAACGACTTGAGAAAAATATGCCTAAAACTCCTCCAGTCAAGAGGAAATCTGAGAGGTTTGAGAAGAAGTTGACACTGAGTCCTTTGAGGAGGTCTGAGAGAGCCAAGAATCACTCATCAGCTTCTTCTGGGTCAAAAAAATCTGATAAAAGCTCGAGTTCATCATTAATGAAGCGGAAAAAGGAAAAAAAGGAGAAGAGTGTGAAAGAATTGACTTTGGGACCTAGAGAAGTTAGCAAAATTGAGAAACAAAATGTAGGACCTGCTCAGGTGAAACTTAAAAATATGAATGCTTATGCGTATAGGGCATTGTTCAAGAAACATCCAAAGAAGGTTAAAGCACCAGGTAATTGAGTATTGCCTCCTTTCTTCTCTCCCCAGTAGTCATTCTGTTGAAGTCATTATTGCTTTGTTGCTCTAAATTGTTGTGAGACAAAGGGAATGAATTATTCTAATCATTCTGATGCTTTTCTACTTGAATTTTAGAGCATGGTGAGGAGCAGAATAGGCAGAATACAACATCTTTGGGAGGTGACAACAATTGTGGAAGTGGGGTTGATGGGTTTGGTAAGGGCATTGAAATAAGGGAGGATGAATTGGATGAAGAATTTGTTGGGAGAGATCATGAAAGATCTTTGGTGGGATCTGATTCTAGTGTGAATAAATTCACAAAAGAAACATTGGAAGATAATCACAGAGTGGAATTGTTCCACTCAAACCCAAAGCCTACCTGCATGGAGGAAGCTTATGTTGAAGATGGTGATGCTTTAAAATTTTCCGGGAGTGGTGAACGTCCACTGCCATCATCTTATAATGCCATGACCGAAGAGATTGATGATGCACCTGGAAGGATACGGGTGGATTGTACTGATATTGAAAAGTTGAAGATTCCGGAGCTGACAAGTTCTACATCCAATGGAAGGATACATGGTAATCGCAGTGGCTTGGAAAGCAGTCACTGTGTTATACCTTCAAAGAGAAAAAGAAACCTGGTGGACGGGGATTCTGATAATTCTGCAGTAAATGCAAGTAAAGATGTCTGCACCTTGATTGCCGATGCTGTCTCTTCTTTGCCATCTGGGTGCGCTGGAAATGTTCCTGTTGAGACATGTGGTGTGTGTTTTAAGCGACAAAGGTATTACTATGCAAAAAATAAATTCTGCTTCCTTCTCTATGGTTTGTGTCTTGGTGATTTCCCAAATGATTTACAGCTGATGACATCAACCATCGAACTGATTTAGTTGAGTTAGTCACACACAAAACTAAATCAATTGTGTGGGTTTCTGTTTCTGTTATGTATTTTTCTGTCTTTGTTCTGTAGCTGGTATAGTGTTTTCTGTTAGTCCATTGGTGTACTTGAAGGTAATTCTTTCAAGTTTGTTGCACTTATCATGTTCCTTTTTATTTTTATTTTTCAATTTGAAACTTTATTTTACATTATTTTATTTAAGGGGAGGGGTAGGAGTAATCTGTTGCCAGAACTTGTCGGACTTTGCTCTCTTTTACTCCAAAGCAACCAAGTTCACTTTCGTTATTGTGGTTTGGTTGAGTTGATTGTAAAATTTCTAGTATTTTCTGTATATTGGAAAATTATTGAACTTGTATTGTTTTTGTGGGGTAGTTGATACATGCTATGGAATATGTTGTTTCATCTGTGATCTGATCTGGTAACTTGTGCTGACTTATCATCCTGTCTATTTATATCTTATGTCATGTTCATATGCTCTACAGTTAAGAAATGAGCTGATTTAACTAACTTACAATAAGTTCATATGCATGTCTAGGTTCTCAGGCTCAATACCTCCTTGAATGTGTTAACAGTTTGCACTATTCCAATATTTGATGTAGATGTGGGGCATTATGGGTGCACAAGAATCTATGCTTTAGCTGTCTTCCTTTTTGGAATTATGAATTATGAATCATGACTTTCAGATATTTCTTTTAAATACAAGATGTACTGCCTTAAAGCTGTAGCTTGATTAGGATTTCAGATGTTTTTTCTGGATTTGTTTTGCTTATTTAGTTATCTTATACACTTGACAGAGATGAATATAGAGATATGCTAAAAAGCATTCTGAGATTTGAAATATCAGTATTTCTGGTTGATGGAGAGCTCCTAGTAAAAAATGGGGGAATATTATTCCATTATTTTGTCATATATTAGGATACTAATGTGTACTACCACTGTGCATCAAAGTTTAAAAACACATCAAAGTGCACCCCCCCACCCCCCCCTCCCCCTTTCCCTCTTCCATCCCCTAATTTTCTAGCTGTTAGATTATTTTGAGTTGTTAAACTGTATTAGGCATGTATGGTGGGACCTGTCTGGACAGTGGCCACAAGTTGCTGTACTTACTGTCCAGATCTCTATCTACAATAAAGTTTTTTTTTTATTTTTTATTATTTTATATTTGTATTTTTTAGGGCCTGGTCCATATTAATTTCTTTTCAAAATTTGTGTCCTCTGCTTTGTTGTTGTCCCATACATCACTGCTGGTTGAAGCTTCAATGTGATACTTCTCTGCAAAATGTAACGTCATTTTTCTTCTGCCCACTTGATGGAGCTTTGCCATGTATTGTTGTCCACAATTGGTTATAACTTCTAAGGGGCAATTGTAAAATGCAATCCAAAATTCTTAATTTAAGCTGATTACAAAATAATTTTTATGCGGTGTGTTTGATAGTTTATAGTATTTATAACTTAGCTATTTTCTTAGTTTTTTTAACGTTAAGAAATCATGGCATTTTGTGACGTTCTGACTTTTAAAATGTTCACCATTCAGCCTTAAACTTCCCTTTCTTCCTTTGTTTCTCATTTGATGTTTTCAGGGTAGACAATGATCTGGAGAAGCAGGAGTTATTTGGTGCATCAGTAACCAAGGTTGGTTTCTTACCCCTCCCCTGTTTACTACTTTCCACTTCCAGTTTTTCACTTTCATTGAGATTGCTTCTTCTGTGTATAAAATAAATTTTTTTGTTAGGAGGGCTGTAATTCTTTCTGTTGCTTTGCTGATCGTCAAATTCTAAACATAACTAGATTCAGTGTATAAAATGATATTGCACCTCTCTTTCATCTGGTGATCGATGTGTGCCTTGTTCATTTTGTGGGGTGGGGGTGGGGGGGTACTTTTTTTTTTGGTATCATTTTGTGGATATGGATTGTAAGAATTTTCTTATCTTCTGCTCAAAGTTGGTGGCAGTAGGATTGGCTAGCTGCTACCATGACAAAAAGGTTTCAAAATGTGATAAACATAGCTGATGTAATTATTTCTGATAATTAGATTTGGCTACCGTGCTAAAACTTTTTGAAAGATTAGATATTGGATATAGCAGTTGGCATCACTCTTATGGTGACCAATATTTTGTAGGCTGTAAGTTAGTAGCAGAGATGTAAGAAATTATGTAGCAGAGGTTGGTATTCTATCTCAGCATGTATTGTTTCTAGGCAACGCACATCGATTTACTTATGGTTTTAGGTTGCATTTATGTTTCTCCTAGCTTAGTTATTGATATTGCCTTGGTTGTTGTCATTTTTCTGAAAAGTTGCATCAGGATAGAGGAGAAGTCGTAGCCGATAGTACCATGGGACTTCCTGGAAAGGCTAACAAATGTTTGCAGGAGTTGTCTGAAGAGGAGATACAAAAAAATGTTGACCAGAATACATGCCTCAACTGCAAGCGTGATGGGAAGCTCTTGTGGGTAACCTTTTCTTCTGGCTTTCATATTGTTGCAAGTGTCTTTAGTGTTAGATGATATGGAAAATTATTTTATGCTATTGCTACGTATGATTCTTACATAGTGTCAGACTCTTCCAGGCTTAGCGAGTACTGGGTTCCTGTACAAATGTCAAATGTCCAGCTAGAGCAATACTGTTCAAATCTACTGTCAAACCCCATGTTACTTCAATCATCTTCAAAGAAGGATCTTGTTGGAGCACTCCATGATATACTTACATCTAACCGAAAGGTAGGTTGGTTGCCCTTTTGCTTCAGCGTGATAGTTGCATGAGGTCTATTTGTCTTTCGTTATCTACTGTAATTTTATCTTAATCCCATGGTTCTTTTATTGTGACCTTGTATCATATATTTTTTCTTCTTCAGTATATTGCATGAAAATTTGTGTAGGCATGATATGGCTATTCTGGGATTTATTAAGTTACCCTTGTATGTTGATTCTAATTGGGATTTAATCTCATTTCTTCTATTTAATTTAGCGAGTTCAAGTTTTTATCACTCATACCGATATGGAAACTAGAAAAAGATCTGTAATCAATTCTTTTCATTTGGTGGTTTCAACTTTCTCTTACATTAAGTTAGTTGGATGCTTGTTTTGTTAATGTTGTATGCATTTGGAATTTGTGCTTTCAGTCCTCTATGATTTTGATAACTTATAACAAAGGAAGTTATTATTTGCATGTCTGAACTTTGAGTTTCCTTGTTATATGCAATAGGTAGTGAAAAGAAGTGATATTCCAGTGGTTTTTTATTTCTTTCCTCCTTCAGCGTTCTTCCTCCTTCTGGATTTTAAATAAGTTTCTTGTATGGTATTTCTTGATAGTGCTTGGACCACCCCTACATTGTGGATTCATCCATACCAGCCTTGCTTACCGAAGGCCTTCAAGTAACTGAATATTTGGATGTTGGAATAAAAGCAAGTGGCAAGCTTCAACTTCTTGACATGATGCTTACGGAGATAAAGAATCGAAGTTTAAGAGTACTTATCCTTTTTCAGGTACACAATTTGGTAATTTATTAATATTTCTTTCTAGAACTGGTGTTTTTAGTTTCCTTTGATACGTATCTTGACTTGTTTGGGAGGTCATTCCCGTCTTTTAACACCGGGAAGCATTGTGGGCTTCAGTTTCTCCTGAGTTAAGATGTATTTATAGATTGTGGTCAGCATTGGTCAGCATTGTAGTATGTTAACTTTAGAAAATGACTTATAATTGTATAAAGGATATTATTAGTTCGTGTAATTGGTTGTTTTGCTATACTATAGATAGTGCATTTGTTCATTATTCTAGTGTTCTGATCTAATCCTTTTTATTTCTTTTTAATTTGCAGTCAATCAGTGGTTCAGGAAGGGATAGTACTCTTGGAAATATTTTGGATGATTTTGTGCGTCAAAGGCATGGGCAAGATTCTTATGAACGAGTTGAGTCGGGTGTTATCCGTTCTGAGAAGTGTGCTTCTATGGACAGGTTTAACAATAAGGAGTATGGTAGATTTGTGTTTTTATTGGAGGCCCGTGCCTGTCTTCCCAGCATCAAACTTTCATCAGTTGACACTGTCATCATATTTGGTAGTGACTGGAACCCTGCAAGTGATGTAAAAGCCCTGCAGAAGATATCACTTGATTCACAATCTGAGCAGATAAAAGTATTTCGTTTGTATTCAACTTGTACCTTGGAGGAGAAAGTTTTAATTTTTGCAAAGAAGGAGAAGATTCTTGATAGCCATATACAGAATATAAGCAGGACTAATAGTCAAATGCTGCTTCTGTGGGGGGCACCTTATCAATTTGTTAGATTGGACGAATTCCATGGCCACAATACCCCAGCCTCCACTGCAAGTATCTTGCCTGAGGAATCACTTCTGAAAGATGTTTTCCGAGAGTTCTTGGCCATACTTTCTCAGGATAATAAAGACAATGGCGTAGGTAATTTATCTGTCATTTCAAAAGCTCATCAAACTGGAGGAGCTTACAGTACTGAGATTCCGCTGTTTAGTGAGCTGAAACGTCAACATACAGGTGAAGGGCAAAACCTTAGTTTTTGGACAAAACTGTTGGAGGGAAAGCATCCTCAGTGGAAATATTGTTCTGGTTTGTCTCAGAGGAACCGGAAAAGGGTACAACATCTTGATGCATTGACAAAGAAATCAGAAGTTGAAAGTGATGAAGTTGTAAAAAAGCGCAAGAAGGTGGTAAATAGAAATGATGATTCAGCCCATCTAAAGACTGGATCCGAGGGAAAATCAATTCGTGGATACAAGGAAGGTAATGCCTGATTGTGAATTATTTCTTTTTCTTTTCTTTCTTTTGTCCTGGCGGTTTCTCAAGAGTGCTGTATTGGTGCAATGTTAGAGTTGGCCTGTAGATTGCCTGGATTCCCACTTTTAGTTTCTGAAAACATCTTTACTTCTGCAGGAGCTTCAGGAACTCCAGCAGATAATGTGGCTTGTTCTTCTCCCAGGTCAACTGCTTGTGTAAATAAAATAATTGGTGAAAACTGTGCCTCTACTTCACATATTTTGGGTAGAAATATCATCGAAATACCAGAAAGTAACTTGTTTGAATCTGAGGAGAGAAGAAAATTGCTTGATGCCCAGAAGAGTTTCCATCTTCTTTTGAAGCCAGAGATATCAAAACTTTGTGGAATCCTACAACTCTCTGTATGAATTTGATTTTCCTGCTAACAACAGTTTACTTTCTATTTTTATTCATATGTGTGGTGGTTTAAACTAAAGTTCCATTGATATATCTCAGAAAATACAGTTTTCTATTTTAATGATATTTTGATTGATGTTACTATAATGCAGGATGCTGTCAAGGATATGGTTGGAAACTTTCTTGAATATGTAATGAATAATCACCATGTCAAAAGAGAATCAGCAACAATATTACAGGCATTTCAGATATCTCTGGTTAGAATCGCCTTCCTCTTTCGTGCACTCATATTTCAGTCTATTAGTTGTAGGCATGCTGAATTGAAAAGTTCTTATATGTATGCTTTCTTTTAAATTACTTGCCTACAACCCTGATATCTATTTCTAGTTCTGAAATGATTTCTGATGATTTGGTCATTCAAAATCTGTATAGTTTGACTTTCACTTGGTATTCCTGGTTTCCTTTCTCTGATATGTTGTAACTGGATATGTAATAGTGACGCTCTGATTCTGGGCTTATGTATCTGTGGCATTTAGAGATGTGTTTTGGTCAGGTATTTTATTAAATTGGAGGGCAGTTGTTCGTTAGTTGTGTTATATTCTTTGTTTTTATAGGAAATTGGGCATCTTATTATTGTATCTTCATTGTAAATTAAAGGTGGATGTCTTTTCCACTGTTATTGTACTGTTTGTGTTGTGCTAATAAAAGTATCTTTCTTTTGCAATGATAGCGTCATTTTCCATCTTTTCTAGCGTGCTGCAATTATCAATTTTGTTTTTCTCTTCCAAAGCATTAGAAAAAGTATTTAGGGAAAAGTTTAGTAATCCCCTTGAATTACAGGCTGTGTTCTACTTTGCCCCTTGAAAAAATATAATTTGGCCTTCACCCCCCTTAAAACTTTCAAAAAGTTCTAATGTGTCTCCTAAATTCAAGTCTGCCAAGATTTTTCTTAAATTTTTATATGTGGTGCGCTCATGACTGTTTTTTCAATGGTCAAAACTGATCCATGCTTCTGTCCCATTTGTAGATACTAAGATTTTGTTGATTTGAAAATGATTTCTTTGCCGACAGCTTAATTTTTTTGTCGAATAATATAGCTATGTACAATCCATATTTCTTGTATGTCTCTTTTGATATTCCAACTAAACTCAATACTCTAGAGTTGAAAAGTTGCTGGAGGGAAAATTCGGAAACGAATATGTTGTTTGAGCCTGCAATGATGGTTCTGATTGTAGGTGCACTTGCGCAGCAAGAAAGCACTTCACTGACAAATAGCAGTGTTGCGCTCAGGTTTAACTGTAGTGAACCATCATTTAATCAGACCACAGATTGAGTGTGCCTTCTTCAGTATTGATGTGTTATATATTAGAGATTTCATTATTATTTCAGTACTATTTACATCTAGTGGTGCTCTCTCTCTCTCTCTCTCTCTCACATGCCAGGGTATGAGACATCCTTTTTTTTATGTGTGCTTGCGTATACATCAGTGCTTGGGTTGCATGTGTGTTATCAACATGCAACTTTTAATATTTCAATTTATTATTGCCCTTGGCTTGTGCATGCACATGTATCTCTATAATGCTACTTTAACCATCTAACCAGTATCAGTAAATTCCAGTGTTGGACTGCAGCTTCATTGTTGGAGCAGAAAGTTGACCACAAAGAATCGTTTGCACTTGCAAAGCAGCATCTTAATTTCAATTGCAAAAAAGAAGAGGCAAAGTATGTTTATTCAATGCTGCGGTGTCTGAAGAGAACATTTTTATACCGTACAGGGATTTTTAAGGCTGTGGAGTCTTTAAAATTTGCTGAAATATCAAGTAAAGATGCTCTGAAGGACCATTCACATGCAAAGGTTTCACAGTCTTTGACTTCTTACATGCAGAAGGTCAAATCAGAGATTGAAGACTTGTCACTGAATCAAGAAATTTTAGCACAAAAAGATGTCTCAAAAAGTATCAAAGAAATTCAGAAAAAGTTTGAGAAGAAGATGGAAAAACTTATTGAAAAACAAAGCAAAGAAAAAAATGAATTTTTGAGAATTCATGGGGAAGAGAAGGAGCATCTTGAAAGAAATCACAACACAGCCTCAGCCATTATTCGATCTTGTTTCCAGAATAATATGAGAACAGATAAGCTTAAGATGTTGGAAGAAGAATTTGAAGGAAAAAAACACAAGTTGGACATACGTCTTGAGCATTTTGATAAAATGCAGCTGGAAGCAAGGACTAAGTTGAAGGAGAAGGAGAAACAATGGACAGAAGAAGTGAAATCATGGGCTCGTGCTGAATTGTTAAATAGGTCACCTTCAAATGCACCTGAGCATCGGTTGGAATGCTCAAGGACTAGTGAACAGGTAAGAGTTATTGAAGTTCCTGAGGATTTTTCCCCTCTAAGAGAGCATGGTCTTGACAAGATTGTGTATAGCATGACAGGGGGAGTGATGGGAGTGTCTGGAACTCTGAAAAATGTTCCTGCTGATGCTGTAGCATGTAGTGGTCACGTTAGAACCATACGAACTACAGATAGGCCCATTAGTGCAAATGGTGCATTAGATACAATGACCTCTGGGGCAGCTTTGGATACTGATTTTTTGGGGGGAAAAAAAGCTGGTAGTTCCGGTGATGATCAAGCAAACGTTGCTTCTGTGGACCCTTGTGCCAAAGAGCTAATTACTGATGTAGGCACTTCAGACAATGGAGAGGTTCTGCTGCATGTGCCTCTAATTGTCTGCTCTACTGATGGTTTGGAAAAAGCTGTTGGCCACAAAGTAGATGCATTTTCTGATGGTGAGGTCAGACTGGAAGTGCCCGAAACTGGCAGTTCAACTGATGGTCAACAGGTACCCCTTTCTTTGAATCTGTCTTCAGCAGAACAGAATCCTGAAGGGGATGCAGTAAGTTTGCCTGACAGAGAGGCTCCACTGGGATTGCATGAGACTGTCAGTTCAAGTCATGGTTTGCATAATGTTGTGTCTGTGATCCCCCCATCATCTGAAAAACAAACTCATGTAGTAACAGTAACCATGCCAGATAAAGAGGTCGAATCAGGAGTTCTTGAGACTGTCACGTCAAATTATGGCCTAGGGAATCTTGTCTCTGTGGATCAACCCTCATCTGAGGGACAAATCCCTGAGAAAGCCACAGAACGTGAGGCTGTCAGTTCAAGTATTGGTTTGCACAAAGTTGTGTCTGTGAGCCCACCTGCATCTGTAGAACAAATCCATGTAGCAAAAGAAACCATGCCAGATAAAGAGGTCGAATTGGGAGTTCTTAAGACTGTCACTTCGAATGATGGCCTGGGGAATCTTGTCTCTGGGGATCCACCTTTATCTGAAGAACATATCCCTGAGAAAGCCACAGAACATGAGACTGGCAGTTCAAGTCATTGTTTGTATAATGTTGTGTCTGCGAGCCCTCCTTCATCTGGTGAACAAATCCACAAAGTGACAGAAATCATGCCAGATAAAGAGGTTGAGTTGGGGATGCTTGAGACTGTCACTTCAAATGATGACCTGGGGAATCTTGTCTCTGTGGATCCACCTTCATCTAAAGAACAAATCCCTGAAAACGCCACAGAACACGAGACTGTCAGTTCAAGTCATGTTTTGCATAATGTTGTGTCTGCGAGCCCAACTTCATCTGGTGAACAAATCCATTTGGTGACAGGAACCATGCCAGATAAAGAGGTCGAAGCAGGAGTGCTTGAGACTGTCACTTCGAATGATGGCCTGGGGAATCTTGTCTCTGTGGATACCCCTTCATCTGAAGAACAGATCTCTGAAAAAGCCACAGAAAACGAGAACCGTGAAATGCAGGTTATGGCATCTGATAGTGCAACCACGGTCAACCAGCAGAATGGATTTGATACTTCAGTCAATGGAAACTCTTATCTGGAAGTGTCCCTGGTATATTCACCTACAGTGCAGCCTGCAACAGCCTTGGTTCAAGGTGGTTCAGTGACACTTGATCAGGTATGAGATTATTAGATGTTGTCGATCTATATGGTAGTCAGCGTGTTTTGATCATTTAGCTTGTGCATCGAAAATGACATTGTGCTTTGTCTAAGGACCTCTTCTGCACTATTTCGTTTTATACTATGCTGAGAATTATGATGAGGTTAGATTAGTAAGATTCCTTGGGTTGTTTGAGTACAACAGAATATATCAGTTCGCTATTCCACGATATTGTTTTGTCTTGTTTCTTTGTCCATAGGAGGAGATGGTCTTCATGATTGTTAACAAATTTATCCTACATCAAGAAAATAAAAACAAGACTAGATTGAGCCATTTATTTACTGGCACATTCATACCTGTGCAGGCACAACAAGACAACGGTACTCTATTAGCCACATTGACTGCAGTGCAAGATGGAGTTGCACAAGCTAGTGAAAAGCAGAATATTTGCCAACCAGTTGAAAATCCAGTATCCCAATCTGTTGCAATGTCAGCATCTGACCAATCTGATCATGAAGTGCCAGCCAATGAACCTGTAGTACAACTGCAGCTGTCAACATCCTCTAATACATCCGATCATAATCCTCCTGAATCTTCAGCTGGTGGAAATGAAATTCAGCCAAGTAGTGAAGACCATACCTTTAACCAAGTTGCTCAGGCTCCAATGCAATTTGCTCAGGCTCCTAATCGTCCTATACATACTGCACCCCGGGGGGGTTCTCAGATGCCTCTACCTCTGTACACTGACCCGCTTCAAAATGAACTGGAAAGACTGATTAAAGAAACTGACCAAACCATTAAGTCTCGTGAAGATACGGTCAGTTTTGGAGTTAATATCTTTGTGTAAATTTTTATAATATTCTGCTGAAAACCGTTTTGTCTTGCACAGAAGCTACGCCTGAAATCTGATTGTGATAAGGAGATGGAGGAGGCTCTTGCTGAAATTCGTCGAAAGTATGAGATTAGATTTCAGGAGATTGAAATCGAATTCCTTTCTAAAAAGAAGGAATTGGATGCAAGGCACAACAAAGTTCTGATGAATAAGATTTTGGCTGAGGCTTTCCGGTCTAAATGCATGGATCTTAGGGCATCAAATGCATCTGGAGTGCAGCAAGGTGTGAAATTTCTGAATTCTGCCTTTTGAGTGGTTTTTCTCGTCTTTTTCCCTTTCATACCGAAGATGTAGGTTGGCTGGTATTTAAATCTCATGGAAGTTCTAGGATCCTTAATGTGCTTAATAATCGATAAGGATTTTGCCACCCAGGGATTAGCTTGGTACTGAAGAAAAGCTAGGTCCATCATTAAAGTAGTTAGAATGGGAGGAAGGGAAAAAAGAAGAAAAATGGTATTTTTCACGAATGATCAATGAGGATTAAGATAAAAGATTAATAAAAAAGGGATCCTCTCCATTTGTATGGAGAAATTCACACTTGCAATCCACTGTCCAGAAAGGTAGAATATAGAGGGAGGGAGGAATGGGAGTTACAAAATTGTACTCGTCTATATATTTAGTTTTAAGATTTGAGCCAAACTGAATAGATTTTATCGTTTGAATCTAAATTTAATATTTTATTTTAATTGGGTAGAATTTCAAGTTAGGTGTATGTGATCTGATTAACATCTAAATCAAATTTAAAAAATTTAACTAATATGCACTCTTTTTCCTCTCATTGCACACCCTTTCAATTAGTTTGTGAAATTACAGATGTCACCTAATGTGAAATGACCAAGGACATTACAAAAAAGAAAACAGAAGAAAAATTGGAATCAAGCCTCTGCCACCCAACTACTGACCTCGTCCCCGGTGGTCGAACCCCACACCGCCGCCGGCCGGCGCTTCTCCTCTCTCTCTCTCTCTCTCTTCTCCCTCTTTCTCTTTCTCTTTCTCTTTCTCTTTCTCTTTCTCTCTCCTTCTCTTTCTCTTTCTCTTTCTCTTTCTCTTTCTCTTTCTCTCTCTCTCTCTCTCTCTCTTCTCTCTCCCTCTCTTCCTCTCTTCGCACTCCCTCTGCCGGCCTCCCTTTCCGTCAGATAGGGATGGTGGGAAGAGAGAAAGAGAAGATGGAAAGAGAGAGAAGAGAGAGGGAAAGAGAGTGGCAGGAAAAAGTGCTGGCAGTGTGGGTCTGACGCCAGCGATGATGACAGTGGCGGGGTGGGTGGAGGCCAGCCCTTGCTGGGATGCTGAACCTAGTTTCAGCTTTATTGTTTTTTTTTTGTTTTACTTAAAAATTCTCTCTCTTTTTTTAACTGGGGTATTTTCAGAAATGTGAGGGTCTAGAGAGAAATTTGTTTAAAAATTAAAGTAACATGGGTGTGTAGTGAGTAAAGGGTAGGGTGTGCATATAGCAACCCTCATTTAAAATCATATACTTGTTTTAGAAAAAAAATATTGCCTTTTACACTGTCAAATTGAACCTGCCTATTTGTTTTATATTTTGACACAATCTCCGCTTGGGTGAGCTGTGTATCTCTCAACTTTTTTAATATTTAGCCATCTCGAAATGCAATGGAGATATGACACTACTTTGAAATTTAGTAACAATTATACATGTAAGCTGATTGTAAATTTAAAACACTGTGTACATGTTTTGATCTTCATGCATTTTATGTAGTCTCATGGCAGGCAGTTCATGATTACACGCATCATCGATTTCTTTTTATGATTACTTTTGTGTCATTTCTCTTATGCACCTCTTTGTTATTTCCCTGGCAGATGGGAATTCCAGTTTTGTCCAGCAGCTGTTCCAGCTATCTATGCAGCAAAATGCACAAAGGCCTTCTTCAGTTGCCAGTTCATCTTTGGCCAGTCCTCCTGCAGCTAACCTGCAGACTTCTATTGCACCCTTACCCAGCATGCAGACGAACCCACCTGCACCTGCAACCAGTCTACATTATACAGCTCCATCCATGCAGACTGTTCCTCTTCTGCCTGCTGTTTTTCCCACCATGCCAAGACCCCCCCACATCAGTTCCGTTTCCCCTTCAACATTAATCCCCCAAGGTGGAGGTGAGATTCGTGCGCCAGCCCCACATCTCCAACCTTTTAGACCTTCAACAACCATGCCAAGTCAGCAGTCACATAGCAACTACTCTGCAACACCACTTCCTCATCCACGACTTCCGGCCCTGACAGCACAGTCTGTTCCTCATAATAGGACCCATCATCCTGAAACTGCTGGAGGATTGCCAGCGCTTCGTAGTTTATCTGCTTTGGAGTTGCTGATGGATATGAATACTCGATCTGGTGCAAATCCACCAGGTAGTTTGCCCTCACAGTCGAATTTGGGTTCGAACCTTGACCAGTCAAATCCTTCTGATCATGCCATTATAGGTGGTGAGGGCGTCAACCCAGTACATACAGGCGGACCTACTGACGTAGTTTGTTTATCAGATGATGACTAACCAGTTATAAGATATGAGTTCCCAATTTTTTTAACATTGTTTCACCATGTTTCCTCGGTGCTCGGGGTTATGGAGTGACATGGCCTTTGGATAGGTAGAAGTTGTAACTAGGAGTTTTCAGGTGTACATTAACATATACATTCTATTCTAATCATTGTAATGTAAAAATTCAAATTATGTTGATCGTTCTCCATTTTTTGCCTGAGCATGGACATTTTTTGTAATCTTGAATGTAAATTGGTGGCAAGGGTCAAATGGATTCGTTAAAAATTTAACCTAGCGAAAGAAGTGATTATTTGAAAGTCAAACAATGAGAGCAATATTTCCTCGAGTCATATATACTATTTTATGGGTGTGGAACTTGGTACATGTCTAAAGCACCACACTTACTATTTGGAATGGCTGGATGACCATTGGCCAGAGCATTTGTTGCTGCCTCAACTTCTTTAGGCACAAGGGTCTTCATTTCCACCTAAAAAGCACCATTCTTCAAAAAGATTGAGGCATTTGGATTTGTAAAGTTGTCATTGTTCGTAAAGACTTTGCCTCAGTTTCTGCATTAGAGGATAACTTGCTCTACATGGATTATCAATGATTGCAAAATCATTCGTACAAACTTTTCAAGGGTAAAGCTTCCCATTTACTCCCATGGTTAGAAGTTAGAATCCTTCAAATTCTCCACCAAATGTTTAAAGTTTATATATAAGATCTCTACTGCTTCAGCTGTTTTGCTTGATGAAATTAAACCCAATGAGTTCACATCATGGTTGTGTTGCTTGGCACTTCGAACATCATTGGTTACTTGGTTTGCAAGATACTGAAGTTTGAACAGTAAGCTGCCATTGCTATCTCAGCACCATTGAGTCCATAGTCCAAGCTCAGATAGTTGTGCAAACATGAGTTTTCCAATGGCAGCTAAGGCCACTCTTGGGTTGTCCATAGAGACACCAACTGGGGTACCCTGGAAATTGCCACCATGTAAAGCCTTGTTCCTTGACACATCAATTAACTCATTCGCCGAATTGAGCTCCCGTTTGATGGATTTTGTCGATAATCAGATAGTTTTGACCTGAGGGCTAACCATTATGGTGAAGTACGAAGAGCATAAAGATCTTGCTCTGGTGTTAGGATCATTTCATCATGTAGTTTTTTTGCTTCTTTAACTTAAGAAGTTCCATCCAAAATGTGTTCCATTATAACTTATAGCCGCAGCTTCAGTTTGGCCTGGATGATGCTTCAGTGATTCAGTCCATGTGTCCATTATAACTTGAGCCAAGAAGAGTTTAGAAGTGGCCTCAAAAAGAACTATGGAAGCCAAGCCAGAACCAACTCCTGTGCCACTAACCAATGCAAGACCCTCCTCAATTTGGCTGCAATTCAAAATTGTACTAAATTTGACTTGAATAAATCAACAACAGAATAGATTTTTATATACACTAAATTACTCTATTTCTCATCAAGCCGGCCCCTGAATACATATATATATATATATATACCATTTTATCATTCAATCAGAAGGTTTGACCAGCAATCCCAAAATAGTAAAACCGAAGGTTTGATCATCCAAAGTTTTAATCCACATTTAAATATTGTCCTAATCCAGTTCCTTGAGGTGGATAGTCTTTTTATCTTCTAGAATGTCATTTGATGTTTCATATAAAAAACATATTATGGTCAAATTAAAGAACACCTTAGTTACAAGTTACTTACAAAGGCATCTAGATATATACTCTTTTTAATTATCTATAAAATAATCTTCACTTCTAATCCAAGTGATCCATTAGAAATTTATGGCTTGTGAAAATATATGAAGAGGGTGAGTTACGCTCCCATAAGTCATAACTCTTTCTTACAAAACTTTTGCACTTGTAACCTAAGCACTTACAAGTTACAAGTTCTATTATTGAAAACATCAAGTCTTTCACCACTTTAGCTTAGGAATGTTATAAATTAGCTATTGCTAATTAATTGGTATTTCTCTTCACTTTGTTATAAAAATGTCACAAGTTTGGATCTTCCTCCCTTTAAAATTAAACAATAAAATAAAAGGAAATCTAGGAATGTGCTAAATTGTCAAGGGTCAACTCTTTTAATTAAGACTAGCTCTACATAATTGGTCAAAAAAATAAAAAAGACTAATCAATTAGTTTGAGGAAGGTTATCTAGTGTCATGTCTCACATGTTCCACATTAGAAATACAATATACAAGAAGCTAGGTCTTAAGCTCTTGGATACCCTTCTCGATTTTGTGGGAGCCAATTCTACCCATTATCACGAATATTGTAGGAGGAGCAAATGAAGGTTTTCACTTTTCACTACGTAACTGAGCTAAAATCCACAAAAAAAGTGAGCTATAGGCTGATTAATTAATGAATTAAAATGAAAATTGATATTATGTACTCGTTGAATAAGTCATCTCAAAACCTTAATTGACTACTTCATTCACTTTTTTAGATGATAAAGCAATCAATTCTGACAATAGTTCATGCATAACACCCTTCATCACTTTCAAATTAGGTACATTATGGCTGAGCAACTAATCAAAATACTAGGTGTAATGTGACAGTATTTTATTTATTCAAATTTGAACTCATTAAATTTGAATATTATTTATTTCTAATAAGTAAGATATTGATGTATATAATAACACATCATCGTTTATAGTAAATTCCCATCTCAGGCACCTCAACTACTCAGATTGAACATTTGAACAAAACCCACTAGCTACTAATATACTATCACATACATTTAAAAAAGACAAGCAATGATACAACCACTTCGTATTTTCCCCATGTATATAGGTGAGGGTCCCTATCACTTATAAAAGAGGGCAAAAGTTGTTCCCACAAGGGAACGTTAACAAGGGACCCAGAGACAGTGGATCCTTTAGGTACTCCTTTTGAGGCCACAAATTAATGCTTCCACATTTGATTCCCTTAAAGAAAGAGATCAGAGAATATAAATTTTAATTATAGTAATTGGACAGAGCCACATATATGAGCCATTAACTTAAGAACCCCTTTCTCTTGCCCTTAAATTTGCTAGACTTTCTGGTGCAAGTCAACAGAAAAGGTATAAAGAAGGCTTTCCCAGGGAACATCCCCTAGTGTGAGACACAATAAGAGCCGATTGAACATGTTGCAAGACACATGAGATAAAAGATAGAGCTTATTCCAAAGGATATTTATTGCAAGCACCACTATTATTAATTTTCGTTTAATAGTTTCTTTTGTTTTGAGCGCTTCAATCAATTATGAAATTATTTCAAAATTTAAAAGCGTAACAATGACATTTACTTTAAGAACTTTGAGAATACAACACTTCACCTTTTATTGTCATACTCCAAAATCTAAATATGTAACAATGATAAAAATTTCAAAACTATAATATCCAATTTGCGAGTGTAATAAATTAATAACACAAAGTATTCTCAAAATATGTTAACCCTCTAGTCACAAGTCATTGGATTCAATTTTCAAACACTTTCTCACATGAGATGAAACTAAATCCAAAAGAGAATTAATTGGCATTCCAAAGCTCTGTTGTAAAATATGAAAGGGGGGTTAACAAGTGTTTTTTTTTTTTCCAACTTTGACTCAAACTTCAAGTGAGTTCTACAAGGCATTTGAGGTGGGTCTACATAGAGTACATTAGAATGTATTCTCCCTGGAATGGATATAAAGATCGATTTTCACTCGCTCGAAACTATTAATGAGAAATTAATCTCAAAGTGAGTCAAATGAACAGAACTGGAAAATGATAATTAAATCTTTCATTAAGAAAAAGATGAAAAAGTAAAAAAGGGTTTATGTAATAATGTAAGCATTAGTTGGGCTATTAGTTGGGGCTCAAGGGGTACCCATTTTTGTAGATCGGGGGAGGACATAGATGAAACTATGTTTACTGTGTCTGTTTAGTAGACGTGTTCAAGTGTATAAATGAATCAACTAAGCTACCTAGCTCTCTTTCTTAAGCAACAAGGAACTCTGGCTACTTCTCTTCAATCCTTCATTAATTACTTCGTCTGACTTATGAGAGAGACAAAAAGGGAGAGTTTTTGGGCAGCAATTGCGTGCATGTATATAATGCTTTCAGTTGTATCATCAATGGCCACATGGGTTTCCAATAAACTTCAACGTTTTCTCTCTTGGATTCGGTGAATGTGGCTCTAACTTGATTTAATTATTGGTTGCAAGATTACATATATAGTAATAATAGTAATTAAGGTCCATATACGATGTCACCAATCAGAGCATGTGATCGATCACTGAGATAGATAGTCAAACACTCAAACGTAATGTTGTTTGTGTATGTATGTCACAGTCTTCTTCTTGCCAGACCCCATATATACATGTTATCACCAGATATATATTTTGTATGTTTATCTCTCTCAATTCTCATAACTTAATATCTAAACCCTCATCAGTTAATATCTAAACCGACTATTCCATTCACGTATTAAGATCAAACTAGATAAGCCACCTGCTCTCGTTTTTGTTGGGAATATACTATTTCGTGCAGGAAGAGAGGCAAATTTGTCATTTGCTGACGTGCCAGACTCAATGATTGAGCAACACGCCTCCCTTTAATTTCCATCAGGTTGCGTTAAAGATGAGCATATCTTTGGTCTTTGGTTTAATAGGTCATGGGCTGTCTCTGCCCTCTGGGACCTACTCAACAATCAACACACAGTTTTATATATACATACACACCGATCAAAACCAAAACCAAAACCAAAGATGCTTCTCTGCCGAAGGAGAGGATGGGTTATTGTGTATTTGTGCTGAAATGTAGTGCTATTTTCATTTATTTATATTTCTACATTCTCTTTATTTTTTCTTTCTGTAGGAGAGAAACTCCCTCAAAACCAAAACTTAATTGGTTCTTAAATGAGTTGCATAAATAAATCTTTCACTTTGAACAAGTTTCTTTCTCAATTTCCACTTATTTATGGTTGTTAAGTACAGTTTGACAAGTTAAGGTGCTTTTCTATATTCGATAATAGAAAATTAGTACCTTCCAAATTGAATTAGTTTAAGGATTAGTGGATCCTACTTCGGCTAACCTTAATAAAAGGAGTCTGAAATTGTTTGTTTGTTGTATTAGTGAAGGCATCTTGGGAGTGGCCATTATCTGAGACTGGGATCTAGACCAACAAATTAACCATGTCCTTCATATGCTCCATAATCACAATGACTCATCTCTTTGGGCACAACTAAAACCATTTGGATTGTGTTAAAAGCAAGGGCTGACAAAATCCAACTGGGTCTGCCCGAAATTTAATTTAAACCAATGTAACATCATTGTGTCTTCTGCACCACCAATACCATAAGAAGAAAAAAGCTGATGGAACTTTGTGCCACAGTTACTTGAAGTCTTTAACCAGTAGAATTGTAACGCTGTAGCCTGTATGTGTATATATATCAATAATTCTAAATTTATTTACAATGCGTTGAATTCTAGAATACAATTATCACATATCATGTTAATTACACTTTTAATAATGATTACCACAGAGTTTACTTTTTTATTGTTAAAAAATAAAGTTTTTACTATTAAATATATTTGTATGTCATACGATTATGTAAGTATTAAAAAACCGTTTGAATTTTTCTATTTATTCTGAAAAAGGTATTAACATTGAAATTCTACGTGTGTGACTGTAGTATACAGTATACCATGCAGTTATGCAACTCCAATACCAACAAAAATTGAGTGGGATCTATCTAATTTAGATTATCGAGCAAAGTACTACACACTGTAGTTAATTGTTTCTGATGTCATAGCAGAGTTGTTCACCCATTCAACCAAACTATAATTAAAAGAATTCACTTTGTCAAATGGTATATAGGAAATTTCACAATTTTAATTTAATAATAGATTCAAAAATTTTGATAATACTTTAATTGCGTTTCTACCTTCAACTTATCCAATTTCATTTCACAATATGTCTCACATTCTCTCTTCCTACCCACCCTAACCCTCATCAATCACCTTATTTCAAATTGTTTTTTTTTTTTTGGTTCAGATATTACAATTGCTATTATATTTCACATGTAAAAGAACAAAATATTTAAAAAGAAGTGGTATGTCCATGTGGGTGCCGACAACACTAGTCTAGATCAGACAATTACACAATTCTTCCAACTGAGCAATCAAACAACTACAACCTGCTTAGTTTGGTCAAAAACAACAAGAAATATGCAGACAAAGTACCATGGATTATGTACCATCTAAGTTTATAAATTGATAATATACTCATCTACCAATTTAATTTAGTGGGATTTACCAATATATAAACAGGCAACAAACGTAGGTCTAATAGAAGGTAAAAAAACATCAAATGTGAAATTTTTTCTCAAACTATCTCGAAGTTATTAATAGTGAATCAACTAATTTATATACATCATATATTACTTTGTTATTAATTGTTTATACCAAATAAACAATTAAATCTATTCAAACTTTGAACTTATATCCAAGTTCAGAATTCAAACATGAAGTGGTACTCAACACAGTCCACTTCTTATAGAAATTTACAAGATGTGGCAAATCCCCCATTGCTTCAATGTCAAATAATGACTCACTACGATTTGGATTATGGGCTATCTGTCCCGTGACTAAATAAAAAGGGGGGATATTTGTCCAACCAGCTCGCAGAAAGCCACCAACTATTTACATTATTAAAAGAATGATTGTAATTTCAAGAAAGTGATAGCTGCTTAATCTACCAATATGAATAGTCAATTATTTCGGTTTTGGAAGTTGTACATCAGAAAGGTATTTAAATCTAATTAATCAAATATTTTTCCATTTAATTCTTTTTTTTCTTTTCAATAATATTCTGGTATTTGCTATACATTCAAACCCCTTAAGAATACAATCCACATGATTCATGAATAGATATTTTCATTCCCATCCCGTGATATCATCTACCAGCTCAGCTGTGATGGATAAGTAGAACCCTTAATTTGATTTGACTATTATAAAAGAGAAGATGAGGCAGAGCTAAACCAACATAGAACCTTTGATGGCTACATGTTTTGACCAATCACCAAGATGCTTTGAAGTAATAGGACAATGCAGTATTCTCTGCATTAAAATTTATAAAAATAAGAGTGAATTTGATCCCACCATTCTATCTTTTTTTCTTTTCTTTTTCTTTTTTTCACATAGGAGCACTAATCCATTGGATCTTAGTATAGATAACTTTCCAATAAGCGTGTTTAATTAGTACATAAAATATAGGAAGTCCTTATCTTACATTCTATTAGAAAATGAATTAACAATATAAAGCGTATGTGTTGTTGCATTCTATATATCGAAACTCAACTAAATATAAACAATACATGAATAACTTCACTCTCTTATGAATCAAAACTCCAATTAATATCACATTAGATAACGATTAGATCAAAATTAAAACTGTAAAAAAAGGAGTTAACAATATATAGAAGAAGGCAGCTATAATAAAGTATAGAAAATGGCTAGTGGTTGGGCCATCTCACTCTACCTACGGCTATGGAATATAATGGGCATGATGTAATGAAGTGCTTTGACTAATGGAAAGCCAAAGTTGATGAAGTGGGTTAAGTCGCTTGTAGTTTTTATGAAACCAAAACTCTCATTATGCATTTTGACAAAACTTGTTGTCTCCTACCACATCAATATCTAATCCACAGTCTAAAATTGTAAATATCTATATTGCTGCCGGCTTGTTACTTGTTTTTTGTGTGTGGATGGATGGATCTATGGAATAGATATTATAGATGTCATCCAAAAAAAAAAATTTACAATTTTTAAAAATTCCCTACTTGAATGATTTAATGGGCAATGGCCATAAAATTTTAAGAAAAATAGCCTTAATTACTATCAAATTGGAACTTTGATTGCTTTTTTTATTATATGGTTGGTTGGCCGGTTGGTGATGTTAGTTATGGCTTTTCATAGCTTGGGGAAGCAATTAGTTTGTAGTAAATATACTCACCTTTATTCTTAGAGCATACTATATAGTGGTAAAATACTTATCCTCACACTTAGGGTCAGTTTGATTCAAGTTCTGGAGGCTTGGGAATGAGAAATCAATTCCATTCCCATGTTTGGTAAGTGCAGGGAAGAGAAATATTTTCCTGATTCAAGGGAATATGTTGCCCCTATTGGGGGGAAAATGATATCTTTGCTCAAGCTTGGGTTTTGTTTTCCCCCTTCTTGTAAAAGCATTTATTGCATGTTGTTTAGACTAATTTATCCTTACCAATTTTTTAAAATTCTAAATCTAGCCAACCATTTATTACATAATCTTTTTATACTCAAAGGATATAATTAGAAAATTGGATAATTTTTATTTCTTATTCTTACACTTACCAAATATGGGAATGGAAATGAAAAGGTAATTCTTGTTTACTTTCTTAGCGTTACCAACCATAGTAATGAGAATCTTACATTTCTTTTACCTTGGAAAATACATAGGAAATCAATTCCTAGGAAATCAATTCCTAGAAAATCAATTCCTGGGAAATCAATTTTATGAACCAAACAAGCCCTTAGGGCTAAGTGTGAGAGTAGAATCCATTATACAACAATCCAAATCCAATTTGAGAAAAAAAAAAGTATGGATACATTTATGTGGAAGTTAATAGTAGCACTAGCAGAAAATTCGTCTCCGCCCCTATGATGTGAGTTTGATTTTTGAATTTTTCTTTTGCAAATAAAAAATATAATAATTTATGTACATTTAGATTATCGTGTATAAATAAAATAGACATTCGAACATCTAATAAAG
>QANT01007172.1:0-10355 GCA_003254885.1 Purshia tridentata | reverse complement strand
GCTAAAATCTTACCAGAACCAAAAGTCAACATTGGACCCTATAATAGTGTACTTAAAAGGTACGGGTCGTTACAAATAAAGTGTAATTCTACAGAATTATAAAGTGTAACTCTTGACATATAACATTATAACAAAAAAATTAAACCAAAGTGTAACTCAACAAAAACCAAAAACTAATTATTAACTTAATAAGAATTATACTTTTAATCATGACAGTATATGAGTTACACTTTAATCATGATAGTATGAATTACACTTTTAAAAATATTTTAGTCAAATTGAAAATCCTCTAATTGAAAATCCTCTAATCTTTTGATTGTTAATAAATAACACATAATCTATACTATACAAGTTTGGTGATACACTACTAATATTAATAATACTGAGACTTTTTAAAATAAAAACCTTACACATATTGCCCTTCCATCTTGGATGTATGGTATAGTAGTGTATGTATACTAACGCTTGCAAGCTTGGAGTTGCAGCTCTTATGCCTTGAGTTTTCATTAAAGTCTTCCCTCATTTTTAATAGTTGAGAAATAAATTAGAAGTGGGTGGTGTATGCGTATGTGAAAGAAGATAGGGTGATGTGGGTACGATCACACATAGAAAGAAGATGTTGGTTTATGGGAACCTTAGGTCGAGACTCAAGAGTGAGATAGAGAGAGATCAGGAGATCACAGAAAGAGGGAGAGTGACTAAGTGAGATTGAAGAGAGAGAGAGAATGAGGGTGATGTGGGTGAGATCGCACAGAGATAGGAGATGTTGGGATTCTGGGATCCTTGGGTCAAGACTCGAGAGGGAGATAGAGGGAAATCGCAGAGAGAGGGAGAGTGACTGAAAGTGAGATCGAAAGAAGAGGGAGAGTGAGGCCGTGACTGTGAGAGTGAGGGTGAATCGATGATGTGGGTGAGAATGAATGAGATTGCATAGAGAGAGGAGATGGACTGAGACTAAAGGCAGTTGAGAGTTACGTACATAGTCATTTAAGAGAATAGGGCTGAGTGTGATGTAAAATGACATAAATGCCCTTACACAGTAACGAGTCTAACGGGCGGGTGACCTGACTCGACCCTTTTTTTAACGGGTCACTAACATGTGACACTGATATCAACCAGACCCAATATCTTTAAACCCAAATTTGTAAAAACATGTGTCGGGTTTGGTCGAATTGTGTTAACTAGTCGTATGTGTTTTTGTCAGGTCTAGCCACATTAGTGGTCTCAAATAAATTAAAATTCCTCTATTCTTCATATAGTATTCTCTACTATCGACTTCCTATATATGTTTGTTTACTGTGGTTGCTTATTAATTTGGTTTTTACTTTATTTCTCACATTTACTTCCCCCTCTTCAACATGTTGTTATTTATATTTTGTTGATTTGCCTTTCTTTTATATATGTTTAACAATTCGATTACATTTATATTTTGCTTATTTGTAGCTTTCATATATATATGTTTAACAATTGATTAATGTTAAATACGCTTAGTTTAGAAGTCTATATTGGTAAGGGTGGCGATTTTGCACTACAACAAAAGAGGGCTATAATAGCATTTAATTATAGCATTTTTTCAAAAGTGCTATTATATTTAATATAATTATAGCATCTTTGTTTAAAAGCGCTATAGGTATGCTAACAGGTCATCTAGAGGCGCGGGCTGGGCTCTTTTATTTTGTTTTTATATTTTTATTTCCAAAACTCTTACACACTTCAGTCTGCAACTCGTTGAGAAAATCCCCTTCCCACCAAGCGATCCTACAGATGCTTCCTTACATCTTCTTGGGGAAGCTGGATCGGCTTTCTTACTTTCTCCTTCTACTCCTCTTTACAGTCTGTAGGACACACGATTCAGTCATGGGTAAGCTTATTTACTTCTTCTATTTGTCTTGCTTTTCCTCTTCCTCCTCCCTATATCTCTTCCATGGGTATTTAAGTTTGGGATTAGGGTTAGGAATTTTTAATCAATCAATTTCTCTATGTCTCTAATTGACAATGGGTTTAATTATATGTAGTTTGATATGTGGAGGAAGTCTTCGGCGACTTCAGGTATGTGAGTCTCTTTCATTTAATTGACACTGGTTTGTCCTCTTTCTTCTATATATCTATTTGCGTTCATATGTGGATCTCTCCCACTTTCCTCCTCATGGGTTTACTCTTTCTTTTTTATTTATAATTTTTGCAGACTTTCACAAATTGTTCCAGTACTGTGATCCTAGTGAGTTCTCTTTTTCATGTGTATGCTTTTTGATTGTTAAAGTATAGAGTCATTTTTGTTTCTTTTGAATTTCTAATTGCTGGGTTTTATATATAATGTGAATTTGACACACCATTGGCATGAATAAAATCCCAAATCTCTTTAGTTGTTTTTGTTGCCTGTAGAAAATAATAATAATTTATGTTTGGTTCTTTAGAAATTCATGAACAACAGGATTAATATATTGCTGTAGGTTGCAGAAGTCATTTTAGCTTTAATTTTCTTTTCATTTGAACTCATATGGAGTGGTGGGGTCATGGGTTCTGACAAACCTCTTATGTTATAAAAGAGTAGAAAAACCACTATATTGAAATTGAGTGATTTTGCCATTGGGCAGCTTTTGTAAAATTTTATTCAAATGTCCTTTGTTGTTTCTTATTTTTTTGGGGGAAAAAAAGGTTATGGATTTCTTCAATTATATATTATGAATTTTTTGTCATTCTTTGTATTATTAAAAAGCTTCCATGAAAATTTTGATGATTCCTGACTTTTTGTTTGGAAACACGCTGTGTTATATTTTGGTATTTGGCAGTTTTGGTTTTTACTTCATTATACTTATTGGGGCGGAATTGTATTATATATAGTTAGCTTTGTGTTATATATCAAAGTTGGGGGAAGGAAGGTCATTATTTGTTTTTATGAACAAAATTAGGGGGGGACGGATGACCTTTTGCAACCTATGCTACTGGAACCATGTACATAGTTAATATTTCAACTCCAATTAATCACAAGCATTCTTACTTATTGGATGGTTTATTGCTTATTAGATCTTTTTCTTCAATTGGTGATAAAAATTGTTTGTTACCTTTTGAATGTCTAGACATATTTTAGAAGTTCAGAGGCAGTAACTTGTTAATATGCACTAAGAAGAATTAGAAAGGGAACTCTGCATATTGGCTTTATTTGAGTGGAAGTTATGCATATTGATTGTGAGGTATGCAAATTCTAGTTTTTTTTTTTTTTTTAATAATAATTTTTGTGGTGTAGGGTTTCTAAATTTTAAATTTCTATTTGGATTTTGAATTTTCAGACATGCTGTAGATTTTCTTTCAGATTTGAGCTCTCTGCTGATTTGGTTATGATTGTTTTGGAGTATGAGGTTGGCTTCTATCCCTTCAATTTTAGGTTTTTCTGCAATTACTGTTGTTTTAGTTTTAGTTTTTTTTTTTTTTGAGATTTTGTCTCTTGGTTAGGCTAATGCATCTTGTTTTTTGGTTCTAAACTAGTTATTTTTTCTGATATAGTGGTGCTACTTTGCTCAATGTAGTCAAATTTGTTTTTCAATTTTTGCTGCTCTGCTATTTTTTCTAAACTTGTTCTTTGGTTCTAAACTAGTCAAATTTAGTTCTCTTGAAGTGATCTGTAGAGAAGCCCTACAAATTTTATGGGTTGGGCAATTTTGATGACTACAGAGTTGATGACTAGTACAAGTTCAGATATGCAATTAATCAACTTGTTTCGGATAGGTTCACTTTCACTTTACTTTCTAATTGACAAGTTATGCTCTGCTTTCATCCATATAATTGGTTTGTAAGTTATAATTAACACTACAAGGAGCTTTCTTATAAAATAAAACATAAAAGGAAAAAAAAAAAAAAACCACAGAGAGCAGTTTCCTTTGATTATCCATGGTTTTCCAACATGCATGAAGATGCCCAATTTCTTTTTTGCATCAAGAATCAAGTTCTTGTTGTCTTCTCACTACCATTTGAATGCTTGTTAAATATTTTGATGAACCCAAGTGCTTTTACTACTGTTTCCAGAAGTTCAGTTATAGTTAGTTGGTGTTTTTTTGCTTCATTAGTTGATTTATTTTTTTCGGCTTGTGGTTCCTATGTAAGTAGGCCTCCCTTACCCTGGCTTGGTCCCCTTGATATATGAGATGATTTGGTTAGAACATGTTTACTTGCATGGCAAAAATAAATATGGTACGACTGTTGTTAGCTATGAAATAGGAGGCTTATTAGCCCATTATATAAACTGCTATGTCTTGTATGGTTTAAATTTATGGATTCTATTGGTTTTATACTTGCAGCGTACGTATATGGCACGGGAAACTGTGTATATTAATTTTGTTATATTCCACATTGCCTCTTAAGTGGCATTGCAAGACACAGGGACCAAGACCCTGATGTGGGCGGCTGCGGGGCAGTGGCAAGCTACCAGGTGAGGTGAAGTGAGCGATCCCACACCGCCCGAAGCTGGAAAGGTGATGTTACAGAGGAAAGCCAGTTGGAAAGAAAGAAAGTTTGGAAAAACCGCAGTTTCAGTAAAACCAGTTTGAGAAAAGAATTGAATTTTCAAAGTATTTTCAGAAAAATGTTTTAGTTGAGCCATGAAAGTGTTTGAGAAAGTTTTTAGATGTGTACTTCGCACTGCCATCGTCTCTCCTGCTCCTCAGCAAGTTCAAAAGAGTTGGAAGTTGGATTAAAAAAAGTTTGATAGTTGGTGAAGTGTTTAGTGAGAACAGAGTTAGCTTGGTTAAGGTTTGGAAAAAAGAAGTTTAGTGGCTTGAACAGTTTCACCCTAGCGAGTTTAGTTACGAGGTAGCAGACTTACTAAGGAAGTAGCTAGCTAGAACCTAGGTTGTTGTCTTACGGACGGTAAGGGTTGTACTTTGGTGCTTTTTCTCAAGTTTTAGGTCACTTTTGACCAGTTTGCTCGTCAGCTGTCGTTGGTTTTTGACGTTGTTCAAAGTTGCATAGCGAAAGTGTAGCGGAAGTTCAGAAAAAGCGGAATCAGGAGTTGTCAAAAGTTGTGGCAAGGCAGCTACTCGAAGGCAGTGAAGACCTTGCGGGTTGTACTCGAAGGTTCAGAGTTCAGTTACGAGAAGAACACGACAGCTCGTTGCTGTTAGTTTTCCAGTTTCTTACGTGTTTGTTACTTGTTTGTGCTAGTACTCAATTTTGTTTTTCCATAAAGCTTTGAAAAAGGGTTTCAGTTTTAAAAAGGGTTTTTGGTTTTAAAAGACAAAGGTTTCCAATTTGAAAGAATTTTCAGTTTGGACTTGTGTGCCCTTACTTGCTTGTGTTGTTTGCTGGTGATTGTGAGAAGCACTTCTCTTGTTACTTTCCCTTGGGAATTTCGATGACGAAATTCTTTTAAGTAGGGTAGATTGTAACACCCCGTACCTTCCAAAGTTGTTTTGAAAAGCTTTTTAAAAGTTTCTGGATTTTACTGGAGAGGTAAAACGTTTTGGAGGTTTTCGAATTTTAAGTTTGACTTTTAAACTTGGGGTAAAAGTTGACTTTTAGTTTGAGCAAAGTTTTCGCTTTGACTTTGGGTCGGTTGGAAAGGTCTCGTTCTCACGAGTTCGTAGATACGAAGCACGCGTCAAACGAAGCTACAGTTTGGAAGTTACGGACGTGTGAAGGGAGGGGCAAATTTGTAATTTTGGAAGGTTTTTAAAAAGGCACAGAAACCTAAAAATTTTATTTCACTCTCTCCTCTCTCCCGCTGTCTCTCTCTTCCTCGGGACTCCTCTCTCCAGCCGCGCCTTCCGCCGGCGCGTGAGGGCGCGTCCAACGGCGGCTGGGCGCGGGGTTGGGCTGGCGGTGCTCTCCTCTCTCCCCTCCTCCTTCCCGTGGTGGCGCCTCCCCGTGAAACAGCCTAGGACAAGATACCCAGTTCGCGCATAGTCGTGTCACGACAGCGATCTCGAAATTTCCAACGACGACGCGACCTCCCACCTGCCCAGATCTCTTCGTCTCGTCGAGCCCAGCGTGTTGGTGTGCTCCGATCATCAGTTGGATCACTGTGGACGGCGGATCGACGTTGAGCAGGCCGGCGGCTTTCTGGCCATTTTTCCTCCTTTTTCAGCTACTTTTGGTCGTCGACTCAAGTTTGAGTTTTGGTCCACTCAATCCCTTCTACGTGCCTGTGCAGTTTGTTTGGGTTTTTAGTGACTTTTGTTTTTGGTAGTTGACCACAGTTGACCACCGTGGGTCTCGCTGCATGTGGTGGCGCCAGCGACTCGTCTTCCTTGGTTTTTGGCCTTGGGCCAATCACCCGAAACCGTGGGTGAGTTTCTTGAACCTTTAAAGTGTTTTCCGGGGTCGGGCAGCCCCCGTGCGTGGTGGTTCCCGCCCGTTTCGGTTGTTTGTTGCTTGTTGTGAACTCTGTGCGTGTTTTGTTGGGTTGTCTGGTCTTAGTAGGTACGCTTGGCTTGGGAATTGTATTTTCGATGCCGTTGTGCTGCCGGATTTGGAATCCGAGCAAAGGAGCCACGAAGGGCAGTTCGGTCTTTTCATGAGGAATACTGTGAGTGAACCTAAGATCAATTAATTTTCAGTTTCAGTTCATTTACTTGCTTGCCTTGTGTGCTTATTTGATTGGTTGCTCTTTGCTAGTTAAGGGGGTATGGAATTAGGATTAGAAATCTTGACAGTTTAAAGGTTATTTGAGGTTAAAGGTTTAAGTAAGAGATTGGAGTATTAGTGGGTATTAATTGAGGATTAAGTTGGATTCTAAGTAAGGATCAGTGGTTATTGTTCGAGGATTAGTGAATTCCAGTTGGAGAATTTAGTTGGATTCCAGGTCAGGATCTTGTGGACTAATTCGAGGTGATTTTCAGTTTAGAGGTTAAATTGAGGATAATCGAGGTATTATTGATCACAGTGAAATTGATTGGTTTAGAGGATTTGGTGATCAGATTAAGGATTGTGATTTTTGGTTTGTGAACTGATTGTAATTCGAGGCATTAAGGTGGTTCTTTATTTGATTATTTTAATTGAGCTTAATTTGAGGTTTCCAGTTAGTTTTCACTCATACGAGCTCTAGTGAGCTTACCGGGTTTGTGTTTAAACCCGGTGCACCTGTGGTTGGTTGGAGGGTTTCGTTTTGCAAGTTAAGTAGGCTGAAGAGACAGTGGAGAGAAGATGAGGCAATGGGACCAGCAGCATTCCAGAACTTAGTTTTACAGTTTGATTTTCATGTAAAAAGTTTTACAGCTTGGTTTTATAAATGTGCTTTTATAAATTACAGTTATTTTCAGTAAATTATTTTATATTCATGTCTGACAGTTTCAGAAAAAGGGCCCACAGTTTCAAGAAACAGTTCCAGTTTACAGTTGTTTTTCACGTGTCCGAGGGTCGGGGCGTGACAGTGTGAGGTAATTAGATTAAAATATATTTATATTGGACAAATCCCTCTACTTTAGTTGTTCTACATCTTGCTATTTCTCTTTGGGTTTTTTAATCTTTTTTCCCCAAATTTTGTAAGTACTTAATTGCATTCAATAATTTCTTTGACTTATTTCCTTCTGTAACGGTTGCTGAAAATTATCATAAGTTGTATGTTATTGCATTTTTACATGTACAAATAACTCAGGGCATTTCCTCAAATTTGATTTACAATGAAACAAACATAAATGACTTGTAGCCGATGAACTTTTTGTTGTTAATCACATAGAAACAAGTGAAGTAGGTGAGCCTTTGCTACAATGGAAGAAGAAACTTAAGTCAGTTCAGAAAGCCCAGTGAAGTCTTTTGAGGATGCTAAGACTACTAATGCCAACCCAATCAAGGTAACTGCAATCTATGTTCTGTAAATTTAAGATTTTTTTCGTTGCTAATTTTGTCATTCCACTCTGTCATTACAACAATTTAAGTCTCTCCAAAATTATAGTCATGCATGGTTTCATGTGCAATCAATAACATAAATCCTTCATGGAATCATTTTAATTTAAATTCACTAGTCATTCAAGTTTTTTCTAAATTGTTTTGCTTATATTGTTTTCAGCTGGTATTGCTTGTGAATAAAATTATTTCTTAGCATACGCTATAAGTTTAAGAATAAATATTGTTGATTGCTTGAACTTAGAAATGATTGGCCTTTCTTTCTTACAGTTTGCAGGCACTTTTCTATTAGATGCTTTCTTATAAGGAGCATTAAGAGGTTAATAACATTTTTTCTGTTTGTAAGATGGTTTGGAGCTTTATATGAGTGAAAGGACATTGGAGATTCATTGGGGAGGCCATCATCGTAACTACTTGGAAGGCTTGAACAAATAGCTAGAAAAGAGTGACATACTATGGAGAAGTAGCAGTTATGTTTGTTACTATAAGGTCTAATATATGCATTATTGTTATATAAGCCGGGAAAAAATGAGACATTATTGTACTTATGGATCTTTATCTAATACACTTAATTGATTATTTTGGTCATTTAATGAGATGTGCCTTACCATCGCTATTGACAACATTATATAATTTACTTTTGAAAGCAACTGAAAAATGACATTGAAAAAATGTTATGGAAAAGCTATAAAAAGAACTGTAATAGAAAAATAAATAATGTAAAACTGGTGGTTTATTACTGAGTGTGTTTCTTTTTAATGGATTTTGACTAATAAACACAAATAAATAATGATTTTAAACTAATAGGAATTAAAATAGTGGCTTAAGACTAAATAAGGAACTTATTTGGGGCTTGGCAGTAGTTTATTGAAAAAGAATTATGTATGGAGGATGGTCCCTCGAGGATTGAATTTAGGCTCCTTTCTTTAATGTTGAATTTGTTGAGAGTGTGGAGAGGGTCCATACGGTGTCACCACCATAATTAAAAAGGGTAATTTTATTAAATATACCCTTTTAATACCAAAAACACTTTTCTAACCCTTCTCTCTCTTTTCAATCTTTTATAGCTTTTTGTCCCTAAATCAGACAAAATTACTCCTGATAAGAAGACAAAAATGCCCATTATGCCTTCTCTTTCACGATCTCTCTGTTATCAGAAAATAGGTTGCCTTCTCTTTCTCTCATTCTCTTCTGCCAATGGCCATAAGTGCTACTAGACTTATAGACTTTTTTGAATTCATGGCCATTAAATCTCTTTTCTTCTCAGACCCTCACAATCACCAACCTCCCTCCATTTTGATGGGCCCCAAACCAACCAAACCCACCCACCACTCCCTCAAATGGTGATGCTGCTCTACTACCAAAGAGCCCTCCAGCATTCCTTCGCTGGAGTTCAGTGTAGAAGGTAGGAAATTGGGTGTCATTGATTGCATGGTGGTTGGCGGTGGGTTCTGTGGGCTCTGCATCGCTCAGGCGCTAGCTTTTCTGGGAGGAAGGACTCAACAGTTTACACCCTTTCGACAGGGCATCGACACCATGTCGACACACGATGTCATCATTTGTTGTAGTTAGTTGGAGTTTCATGTGTCGACACGATGTCGGCACCATGTCGATGCCCTGTCGAATGTGTTTAAATATGTTATGTAAACTGGTGTGGATTTCGGAACTAATCCTATAATAAATTATGCATTAGAATAAAGTAGTCTTCACATACAAACTTGTGAATAGATGATATAATTAGCACCTTATAGATTTCTAGTTCAATATATAATTACATGGTGCTATTGGTGCAAGAAATTTTTGGACTGCAACATCACATATTATCATTGAAGTTATAGGGTTTGAAGCTATTTCCTTGACATGGGCAATAACACATCTTGGGTGGGTTGCAGGACTTGTTGTCCTGCTGCTTTATACTATACTAGATTAAATGATACATGGGAAAGTAAAGATTGGGCAAAATGATTTTTGTTATTGCATGCTCAATGAATTTGCCCAACCTTTATAGTATGCCCCGATCCATTCCCATTATTGCAAGTTGAACATTGTAGCAGTTTGATTGCTAAGTGAAGGTGTCCAACTTTTGAGGGTCTTGAGATTATTGGAGCTATCAACAACTTGAATATTCTTGAAAGCATTTGCCTTGCCAAACCTCTCTCCTCAAGAAACATCCACTGCCCATTTGACTTGTACTAGCCATCAGGCTTTGTACTTGCAACCTCACCTCTCCCACTTAATCATGGAAGTATAGTCAACTAGTTCAATTATGAGAATAGGAAAGAAGACCAAATTGACAGGACTCTTGACAGGACCCTCCCTGAATTCCATTCTGGAACTCGGGGTGATCTTGCGGGCATCCAATATCAAGGAAAATCCTACCGAAATTTCGGCAGAATCTCCCCTGAATTTGGATGAACCCTTTCTCTGGAAACCTGCAAGAAAACACTTCTAAGTACCACAGCTCCTCTACCACAACCAAAGGGTCTTCGACCCAAACAAATTCCGACCAACTTAATTTAAGT
>QANT01007169.1:174-36229 GCA_003254885.1 Purshia tridentata | reverse complement strand
AGTTTAGGCACGTGCCCGAGGGTCGGGGCGTGTCACTCTCGCTCTCTTTTGTATATGATTTTGCAATTTAATTTTATTTCCTTACATTGTAGCCTATATTTATTAACTTAATTGTATTTTTCGTTTTACTTTGTAGAGAATTGCTGAGACTTTGGATAAAAAAATAAAGGGCTGGTCTGGGGGGAAAGACAGCAATATGCATGAAACAATCAACATTGCAATGTGTAGGTATTTTACTTAGTAGTATGCATTTGATATTTTGATTTTTGCATCATAATTGTAGTGCTTTAGTTTACTAGCTCACCTTTAACTTTTTATTTTCCTTGGTTTTTAACATCATACTGGATACTTGATTGGCCAAAAAAACTTGCTGGGTATTCTAAAGAAGGAAAAAAATCTTACTGCACAGTTGTTATACAATTTAAGTTATTGGAAAAAGTGCATATCTAATAGAGGCTATTCTGTTCTCCTTGAATAATGATTAGTCTTACTTTCTTTCTTTTACAATGATATTGACCTTTAAATCCTGAATTGTTTAGAACTGGTGAAATTTATGGCTTATCTTGATGTTTTAAAGTTTAATGTTGGTTTATTGGAACTATATGAACCAATGACAAGTTTAATGTTTTAAAGTTTCTAATTGCTTGACAAACCCTCACTGCACCCTACTTTCTTTGACAAGTTATTTTTCAAGCATCCAAGGATGTAAAGGATTACACAAAATTAGCAGAAAATGCTGTAACTATATATTTGTGCTACTGGATGTAAAAGATATGGATCTGCATATCAATTTTTATGGTTTTTTTACATTTTTCAACATCTAGTAATTTCTTTTTACCCTTCCACTTTGGCACTGTGAATTGCCTCAGTAGTATTCTTCTTCTCTTAATATATATAATTTAATTCTGTAACAAAGGTAAAATGAAGAGGGAGATAGGCTTGGTTGATTTGGTTGCAGGTGATAGTTTCTGATCACACTACTATTGCTACTGAAGGACCATCTTGTATGTCTCTAGTGGTACTACCAAAGAAGTAAATTAATCATGCATATAGATATTTAATTCACCCCCAATCACACTACTACTTCCAAATGATCATATCAGAAGTGCACTACTACTCCTACTACTCTACTATTGGCATGCATAATGTTTATTTAATCCTGAACTCTCTAGGTTTTGTTTGTGGTCACGAAAAAAAATATTAAACAATTAAGCTGCAAGTAAACTTGCCTATAATGACTTGGTTTCCTTCTTTATTGTAGACAAGTACTAAATATGAATTTTTCAGGAATTTTTCAGGAATTTTATCACCAAAGCTTGGTCTCTTATAATTTCTGACAATATTGTACGGAACAACATATAAGGTATTTATGCACTTCTGTTTAATGCTGTTATAAGGTATTTATGTTTCCTTCATTAATTTGTTCTTTTCTTTATATGATTAACTCCTAATTTGTTCTGTTTCTTAGAAGAAGATGAAGAATTAATTAATTGATTATGTGAACTCTTGGTTGCAGTGGTGGTGGTTTCAGTCAATTGGGTGTATATAGGAGTGTTTGAATGAGCATATGTTTGCAACAAGATATTATTTTTCGTGGGTGAATGGAGGCAAATTTGAGTACAAGTGCTTGCTTAGAAAATATAATGTAGCTTAATGTAGATGATAGCTAGTTGGAACGAGGTTATATGTGGGTGAGGGCTGATCCCTAATTTTGGTGGGCTATGTAATCCCTTTTGGGTGATCGAATTTGAATACTTTGATGTATGGATGTTGAGATTTATGAGGATCAATGAATGGTACTCTAAAATTGCAAAAATTCTTGAATGTTATTGTCAATTATATCACTTTTCTGATGTGAATGAAGGAAAAAAAAACATTTTAACATCTAAAATATGTTAAAAATTGAAATGTAAACTACTTATTATATTAGTTTCTAAAAAATACTGATATGAGATACAACTTTTGTATCAGTTTAATAGTAAACAACTGATGTTTAGTTAATTTATTATATCATTTTTTAATTCAATTCCGATATCCTTAATTATAAATTTAATATTTTTCCGGCATTAAGACATCTAAATTGATTCAAAAATGATGTTATATTCAATATTTATATCAGTTTGATGTGTACTCTTACATTGAAAATTCTTAAAAATGATATCCAATCATTTTTTAAGATATCAGAATGTATGTTAAAATCGATGTCAAATCATGTAAAAGATATCACTTTGAAAGCAATATCTATTGGGGGGACTTTTCTTATCACCCCTAGACTTGTCGATTTTTAACCCATTAGACATCAGTGAAGAACTGATGTCTATCGATGTTTTTGTAGTACTGTTACACAATGGTTTTTATTAATTTACATGCACTACAAATCTTTTTTTTGTATAAAAACGAGCTAAAATGTCATTTAGACAATGGTTTTGTATCAATAACCGTTGTTCATACGAACTAAGCTAATACCATTATTTATGTCTATATGCATTTCTTACTTCAATTAAATTTAAAAACCGTTGTACTAACGCACTTAAAACACAGTTTTATTGGGGGAACCATTGTATAAAGTTAACCATTTAAATTATACGTGTGGTTATAAATAACTTATACCATGATTGTATCAGAAACACCATTTTCTGAATCTTTAGAGAACAATAGTTTGTATGAAAAAGCCGATGTATACTAATATTATTTCTTTTATTATCCGAGGTGTATAATAGATAAATACATCGGTTTTTTGCTGAAATTTGTTGCAAGAAATTTATTAGTACCACAGTTCTTAACAATTAATTGTTGTAGTATGCCCCTGTTTATATGCATTTTCACCTGATTTCACACAATGCAATTATCAACAATTAAATGGTTCCATCCCAGAATCTTCTATACTTATGCAAGAATTTGTAATGGCTTTTGTAATTGATAATAAATCAAATGATATAATGTATGTACTTCAAGCTAGCAATTGTATATATCTAACTATCTTACTCCCTAAACCTAAAGCCATATACAAAATCCCAATGACATACACAAAAAGCAACCCTCAATACAATATGTAGCAATTTCATGCCATCTATATCAATTCTTGTAAACTAGCTAATAATGCCAAATAAGTAATTATATACCCCAAGGTAATCTAGCTATACACATGGCCTCCAAAATGATCAAATCTAAAATGTTAGCTTGTCTGCAAAAATCCAAAATATAATTAAGTATTACATATACTACCCTACAAGGATTGACCATTCACTTCGGACTTCGTGTATATCTTCTTGGGTATAAGTGTTGTTCATCCTCCGCTCCCACTGAAATAATCAGAATAACATTTAACCACTAATTATGCTGCAAGATAGTTCATATAAATGAAGGCAAAAGCTGCAAATAACCATTTTAGAATCAATATTATCATGCAATCCCACAATCCCAAAATCAGTATGTACCTCAACGAACCTACATTCAATCATATGTACCTCAAAGTAGAGAATCCGACAATCCCAAGATTAGTATCAAGATTTAAAAAAATTGAAATAATAATTTTAAAAAGTGAAATTAAAAGCCTTTTACTAATTAAAACAAATAAATTTCACGCCTCACCTCATATGTACCTCAAAGTAGAGAATCCAATGATCAGTATTAAGACTCAAAAAAATTGGAAATATAAAAATTAAAAAAAAGTGAAACTAAAAACTAGCCTCTTACTAATTCAAACAAATTAGTTACAGATTTTGAACTTATAATAGATCTACCAAGCACATAAAACTCATACTTTAAATCTATTTGAGCTAACACCAATCACAAAACACATTCAGACACACTTGGAGACTCGTTAATAGTATCAGAGGAAGAGAAGAGTTCATGCACCTATGTAGATAGTGTATAGAAGCATGTACCTAACTGCTACTCAAGCATCTAGAGTAGAGAACCAATGCAGATAACTTAGATAATAATAGATAGGTATGTATCTAACATACCTATAAATACCGCAGGCATGGCAAAGAAAATGTTTTCCAGCTCCTCCCTGCCAAAGTAAAAACCATACAAAGAAATGAGTGCAAGTGATTTTTAAAGTTTATCTAAACTCGGCTGAAAGTAAATTTTATTCTCTATTTGAGATTGGTAAGTGACTATATTGAGAAAGGAAAATGCATTTTTTTTTTTTCCCTTTCTACCAAAAAGCCAACTCCAATAATATTTGGTTGGATCATTTTGTATGAGCTCTGTTGTAAATCTGTACACAAAGGTTATACATAAGAATTCTAGAATTTCATTATGTGCCACAGTAATACATGTACAATCCATCTCCAATAAACAGTTGGTGATTGATGGCATACATATCCAAAAGAAGGGAATTTTATAAAAAATAAAGAACACAAGAAACCCAAATAATAAAAAACTAAAAAATAACCATGCAGATTGCAACAAGAGAGAAATTGTAATGAACACCTCCTTGACCCATAAAATGACTCTCACTAACAAATGAGAGATTCAAAGGTTTTGAGAGAACTATACATAATGCATTTTAAATCCATGTGTTTTCTTCTTTTTCTTTTGATACTCATTAGGAACTAAACATCTATAATAAATTAACATGAAATATACATTTTGAAGAGATAAGACTGTCCATTTGAGCTAAATAGTCCAAATATTTGGTAATTTACATGCATTAAAACTTCCTTCGGCCCTCACTCTATGTCAAAGAGTGACAAATAAAAGTAGTGCACTTTACTATCTTGCAATAATAAGTAATGAATACCAAGTTACCAACGAGATTCCACAACCACACCAACCCCAAGCATGCACAAACATGAGAAAGAAAGAAGGAAAATAAATAAATAAATAAATAAAGGGGAAAAACTTAAAGGTCCCAATGTTTAAACAATCAAACAATCACCCATTCAAGGTCCAATTTGAAGGCTATATAAAAGCTCTGCCTCTAATTACCTTAACTGAATTAAGTTCGATTCATAAATAATAAAGCATACTATGAATGATAAATTTCATGTTCAATGAGAAAATTCATGCAAGAATATGATATTTAGTTTGACATTCTAAGTAAGCTATTTGAAAGAAGAGAACTATTCACAGTCAGAGAGAGATTATTAGAAGCCAACTGAAAACTGAAAAGACTTAATAGGAAAGAAATAAAAAAGGAAGAAAGAATGAAAGAGCAAAAGGGATTTAAAGGAGGCGTTAAAACTGACCAAGAATCCTTGCTGATCAGGAAATTCATGTCAGCCAGTCAGGTATTCTTTCCTATAATGTACTTTGCTAGACTCTACCGCACAAATTCACATAAGAAAATTTGCCAAAAAACATGTGCAGAGAGAGAGAGAGAGAGGCAGATAGAAAGCTTCATGACTTATTATCTTGAATGTGAAAATTCTTCAAGTTCTTCATCTTTTAAGCTATCCTCTTCGCTTGAATGGCAACTCTTTTTGAGGAGCAAGTAGGACTAGCTAGCATTCTTATTTGTAAGTGTGCCTCCGAATAAATATCATTGTAGTCCCCCTTGTTTCTCTTTTACCTTTCATTTCTGGTTTTTAGTTTACAGAAGGCAAAATATCATGCTTGTCTAGTTCACTGTATATAATAATGGTAAAAGTAGCAGAACTCATTTGTCTACAAAGCATATGTAATTCACCTGTTCTTTGAAGAAAAATAATATTGCCCAAAGCAAATGAATCAGATAAATTATAGTAAAACTTTGATGTAAATTTATCCAAGAGTCAGCCACCATGGAACTAAAAAATAATAGAAGGCTACATGACTATAATACATGTTTACTTTCACATGCAACAAATCCAAGAGGGGAAGATGAGAAAACCAGTAAAGTCATCCAAGTGACCACGGCCACCACATTCTGAACACATAATTTACTAGTACCCCCACAACCTACAAAGCAAAACTATCACATTAGAATATTCTCTTTTGCCATGTATAATTGACACTATAGAACTTAATATTTGACAATCAAGTGAAAACATCTTTTTCTCCTATTCCAAAATTCAATCAGTACAGAAATATGGATAATTGAATTGAAGTTCCAAACTATCAAAATATCTTATTTAAATTGATGTAAGACATCCATCTTGCTAAAATTTCTCAACCTTGAAATTACAATCTTATACATAATAAATATATACTCTTTTTAAAAAGAAAAAATCACTAAATGAGGACAAAGTTGTGATCTTTCTCTGTTGGAGCACATTTATGAGTGAATTTGGAAGAGAAGGGTAGAGCTTAAGTCTATAAAATAGACAAAAATGCAAGAAATGAGGACAACCTTGCACTAGTACATAGAAAACAACTAACAGCAGCCTTTGCTTTTGTCCTACATCAATGTACATAGAAAAAAATACTATATATGAAAACATTATGGGTTCATCATGTTGAAATCTCACATCATAGGTCTCTAGTTACAAAAACAAGGTTTAATTCCATTTGATACAATCTAACTAAAGGCAATAGTAGTGAATGTTCCAAACAGGGTAATCCTTTTGAGCCACTGGTATGGTGTGCCTTAATATTGGCAAGAGTAAAGCACAATATTCTCAATTGCGCTACTGCCCATACCTTGAATGAATCATTTTAACAACAAATTAATTATATGCTTGACTTACTTACTTTAGAGTCTTTTCCCAGCTTCGAATGACTAAGAAAATAGAGAAGAAGACAAAAACCTAACCTGGTTGTCCTAGGAGGTGACGATCAGAATCTTGGCTTTAGGACTGAAACTAAGGCTTGAAATGGAGTAGCTTGGAGGTTGAATGACCCATTAAAATCAAACTAAATTATAGTAACATAAATAAATAAAAAATGATGAATAACTGGAAGTTCATCCAACTTACCTCAAAAGACTTGTTTGGATTTGGATTGGAAGCAGCCATGAACGTCGACATTGAAGCTGCACTCAAGGTCTATAGTGCCAATGGCTTTATTATTTTGCAATTTGCAATAATATATCAGCACTTGAAACAAAATTAAAGACAAAAATTAAAAAAGGACTCAAAAAAAAAATTAATAACTAAAATTTGACAACCAACAAATCAAGAAGAAAACCCCAAAAATAGCAACAAACTCCCAACGTTCACCGATACCCAAATCAAAACAGAAGGAATGATTTTGTTTTTCAGAGAAAAAAAAATGTCCAGGATAACTTTTGGGTGAAATTGGAGTTTCCATTCATACAGGATATTGAAGAGCACTTGGGTAGACCCATTCATCTAGACTCACCCATTCATTAAATCAACAAATCAAACCCTAGACTGATTAATAAATCAACCATAAACAACCAAAGAAATGTCGAAATATCATCAAAATCCAAGACTAAATTAGATAAAACAAGAAAATCAAAGAACCCACAAAACTTACACCCATAATGATGCGCTGCTACATGAGGGATCTAAGGGGAGAAAAATAGGAAAATTTTGGATGGATCTAAGGTGATGAGTAAGTGGAGTATGTAGCTAAGAAAGATGGCAAGAGAGAAGCTCATAGGGCTCTGAAATTTCAACTAGGGCTTTGAAATGGAGAGGAGATACGTAGACCTCAGAGGAAAGGAAAGAAAGGGAGAGACTAAGAACATGAGACAAACAGAGGGAGATACTGAGAACGAAAGAGAGCATGAACGTTGAGGAGAGAGAGTGTGAAAGTTGAAGAGAGAGACCATGTTTTTTAAGTGGGAGGAGACATATAATTTTTTTTTTTTTTTACTTTACCAACACAACGGTTTTGTCTAAAACCATTGTTTTTAATAATATATGAAAAATCCCAAAATTGAATATCATTGCATATTATACAATTATATAATGGTTTTTATAAAACCGTTGTGTAGTAAATTAAGCTAAAGGAAAAAACAAGGACCGTTGTCTATTGACCGATGTCTATTTACATTATTTTTGTAGCGCCAGCGTTTTTAGCCTTGTTAAATTGAATTAGTCGGCCCAAGTGGTAAATTATAGGGTTACTCACCTTCAGTGCAATGTTGAGTTTTATGTTTCTTTTGTTTATGACTCAAATGATAATGGAATGCGGCGAGATATATGGAGGAGTTTGGAGCAGATCTATTCTCTTTGTTCGAACCAGACTTGGGTTATAATGGGGGACTTCAATGTGGCCCGTTGTTCCAATGAAATCATGGGAGGTTCCAACAGTACCACTTGCGCCATGGTAGATTTTCAAAAGTGCATTGAGGAGATTGAAATTGATGATCTTCGGTTTACCGATTCTCTTTGCACTTGGAGTAATAAAAGACCTTCCTTGGGGTGTGTTTCAAAGAAGTTAAATAGAGTAATGGTCAATGAAGCTTGGTGCACAAAGTTTGAAAACTCAGGGGCTGTTTTTTCCTATACCAGGGATTTCAGATCATAGTCCTTGCTTAATAAATTTGGGGATTTCCCCAAGGGTTAGGAAGTGTCCCTTCAAGTTATTTAACTTCATGACTAAAAGGGAGGACTTCCTTCCCCTTGTTGCTCGGTGCTGGGGTACTACCTTTGAGGGATCCTATCAATTCCAAGTTGCCAAGAAGCTCAAGTTGATCAAAGAGGAGCTTAAGAAGTTTAACAAGAGTAGGGTGGGGGATGTGTTTCATAACACTATTGCTGCCAAGCACCACCTCTCGGTCTGCCAAAGAGGGTTGGTAGCTAACCCTTGTGATATTGACCTAAGGGATCAAGAAAGCAGGTTGGTCAGGGAGTATGCTAAGGCACTTAAAGAGGAGGAGCTTTTCAATAAGCAAAACTCCCATATTCGTTGGTTAAAGGAAGGAGATAGGAACTCGGCTTTCTTCTTCAAGTCCACCTTGGGTAGGAGGAATTTAAACAAGATCACTTCCATTACTAAGGGGATGGCATGGTCGTGGAAGGGTGTGACAATATTAAAGAGGAGGTGGTCACATTTTACAAAAACCTTTGGCATGCTCCTTGCATTCCGGATAGGGGTAGCGGCACTTCCATTCGGGCTGGGGCTAGGGCTACTACTTCTTGGAAGGGGAAGCACATAAGGACCATTATCAAGAAGCTTTGTTTGGCTGCAATGGTTTGTTCTATTAGGGGGGAAAGAAATAATCGCATTTTCAAAAAGGAAGCGACAAATCCATCCTCTTTGCTTAAGGTGATTATCAACTCAATTAGATGCCGACTTTTCTCGATCTCTTCCACTCTTCACCCCATTCCTAGGGAGTGGCTTTTGGGAGGGTAATGGTCTTATTGTGGTCTCCCGATCCTTGGTGTTTACTGGCTGCCATGGCTGCATTTTGCTGTTGCTTTGGCCTTGGTTTGTTTGTTTTGGCTTGTTTTGGCTTGTTAAGCTTTAGTAGCCCCATAGCTTTGGAGTAGGTTGTTTGATTTCCTGGGGTTTGCCCTTTGTCTATTGTAGTTCCTCCCTTTCGTTTTATTGATTCATTTATTGACCAAAAAACAAACACTGAAAGTGGTTCTTTAGGGCTAGCATGCTAATCGAGACATTAGAGAGTGCTTCCTCACCTCTTCCTTGCCAATAGACTGAGTATGCATCGAAATGACGTATTCGTGCATTCTTAGCACCTAAAGTTGTTCTTTGGTGCTTGAATGCTTATGGAGACATGAGAAAGTGCTTCCCCATGTCTTTCTTTCCAACGGGGAACATTTTGGTGCAACTTTACTCGAATTGGACTTAGTGTGCACCGAAATGACGTTTTCGTGCATTCATAAGACCTCAAGTGGTTCCTTAGGTTAGCATGCTAATATCGAGACATGAGAAAGTGCTTCCTTATGTCTTTCTTGCCACCAAGAAATTTTTAGTGCAATTTGGAGGAATTTGGACCAAGTACAGATCGAAATGATGTTTTCGTGCAATCTTAACACCTAAAGTGGTTCTTTAGCACTGGCACGCTAATCGAGACAAGAGAACGTACGTCCTCATGTCCTTCTTGCCAACTGGGCATGTTTTGATGCAATTTAGACAAAAGTAGACTGAGTATGCATTGAAATGAGGTTTTAGTTCCTTCTTAACACGAAATGTGCTTCTTGAGTGTTAGAACGTTAATCCAAGCATGAGAACGAGCTTTTTGCCAACCGCGCACATTTTGGTGCAACTTTAACCAAGTTGTGGACAATGTGCACCGAAATGACGTTCCATGCATTCTTCACAACTAAACTTTTTCGTTGGGGCTAGAACGCTAATCCAAACAAGAGAAAGTGCTTGCTCATGTCCTTATTGCCAACCGAGGACGTTTTGGTGCAATTGAAATGAAATTGGGTTGAGGAGGCACCAAAATGAGGTTTTCGTGCGTTCTTAACAAAAGCATGTGCTTCTTGAGGGCTAGAACGCTAATCCAAGAATGAGAAAGTGCTTCCCCACATCTTTCTTGCCAACCGGGCACGTTTTGGTGGAAATTGCACGAAATTGGATTGAGTACGCACTGAAATGATGTTTTCGTGCCTTCTAAACACGAAATGTGCTTCTTTAGGGCTAGAATGCTAATCCAAGCATGAGAAAGCTTCCCCATGTCTTTCTTGGCAACCGATAACGTTTTGGTGTAACTTTAACTAAATTGTACAGAGTGCACACCGAAATGACGTTTTCGTTCGTTCCTAACACCCAAAGTGGTTCTTTAGGGCTAGCACGTTAATCGAAACAATAGAGAGTGCTTCCTCACCTCTTTCTTGCCAATCGGGCACGTTTTTGTGCAATTTGGAACAAGTTAGACTAAGTATGGACTGAAATGACGTATTCGTGCATTCTTACCACCTAAAGTTGGTCTTTGGGGCTTGAACGCTTATCGAGACATGAGAAATCGCTTCCCCATGTCTTTCTTTCCACGAGGAATGTTTTGGTGCAACTTTAATCGAATTGGACTCAATGTGCACCGAAATGACATTTTCTTGCATTCTTAAGACCTCAAGTGGTTCTGTAGGGTTAGCACGGTAATCTCGAGACATGAGAAAGTGCTTCCTTATGTCTTTCTTGCCCACCAAGAAAGTTTTGGTGCAATTCGGACGAATTTGGACTGAGTACGCAACGAAATGATGTTTTCATGCATTCTTAACACCTAAAGTGGTTCTTTAGGGCTGGCACACTAATCGAGACATGAGAACGTGCGTTCTCATGTCCTACTTGCCAACCGTGCATGTTTTGATCCAATTTAGACGAAAGTAGACTGAGTCTGCACTGAAATGAGGTTTTAGTTCCTTCTTAACACGAAATGTGCTTTTTGAGGGCTAGAACGTTAATCCAAGCATGAGAACGTGCTTCTTGCCAACGGCGCATATTTTGGTGCAATTTTAACCAAGTCGTGCACAGTGTGAACCGAAATGACGTTACATGCATTCTTAACAACTAAACTGGTTCGTTGGAGCTAGAACGCTAATCCAAACAAGGGAAAGTGCTTCCGCATGTCCTTACTGCCAACCGGGGACGTTTTGGTGCAATTGAAACGAAATTGGGTTGACGAGGCACCAAAATGAGGTTTTCGTGCGTTCTTAACAAAAGCATGTGCTTCTTGAGGGCTGGAACGCTAATCCAAAAATGAGAAAGTGCTTCCCCATATCTTTCTTGCCAACCGGGCACATTTTGGTGGACATTACACGAAATTGGATTGAGTACACACAAAAATGATGTCTTCATGCCTTCTAAACACGAAATGTGCTTCTTTAGGGCTAGAATGCTAATCCAAAAATGAGAAAGTGCTTACCCAAGTCTTTCTTGCCAACCGATAACGTTTTTGTGCAACTTTAACCAAATTGTACAGAGTGCGCACCGAAATGACGTTTTCGCTCATTCCTAACACCCAAAGTGGTTCTTTAGGTCTAGCATGATGATTGAGACATTAAAGAGTGCTTCCTCACCTCTTTCTTGCTAATCGGGCACGTTTTGGGACAATTTGGACTAAGTTAGACTGAATATGCACCGAAATGACGTATTCGTGCATTCTTAGTACCTAAAGTTTTTCTTCGGGGCTTGAACGCTTATCGACACATGAGAAAGTGCTTCCCCATGTCTTTCTTTCCAACAGGGAACGTTTTGGTGCAACTTTAATCGAATTGGACTCAGTGTGCACCAAAATGACATTTTCGTGCATTCTTGAGACCTCAAGTGGTTCCTTTAGGGTTAGCATGCGTATATCGAGACATGAGAAAGTGCTTCCTTATGTCTTTTGTGCCCACCACGGAAGTTTTGGTGCAATTTGGAAGAATTTGGACTGAGTACGCAACGAAATGATGTTTTCGTGCATTCTTAACACCTAATGTGGTTCTTTAGGGCTGGCACGGTAATCGAGACATGAGAACGTGCGTCCTCATGTCCTTCTTGTCAACCGGGCACGTTTTGATGCAATTTAGATCAAAGTAGATTGAGTATGCACTGATATGAGGTTTTAGTTCCTTCTGCACACGAAATGTGCTTCTGGAGGGCTAGAATGTTAATTCTAGCATGAAAACGTGCTTCTTGCCAACCGCGCACGTTTTGGTGCAACTTTAACCAAGTCGTGCACAGTGTGCACCGAAATGATGTTCCATGCATTCTTAACACCTAAACGGGTTTGTTAGGGCTGGAATGCTAATCCAAACAAGAGAAAGTGCTTCATCATGTCCTTATTGCCAACCGGGGACGTTTTGGTGCAATTGAAAAGAAATTGGGTTGAGGAGGCACTGAAATGTGGTTTTCGTGCGCTCTTAACAAAAGCATGTGCTTGAGGACTGCAACGTTAATCCAAGAATGAGAAAGTGCTTCCCCACATCTTTTTTGCCAACTAGGCACGTTTTGGTGCACATTGCACAAAATTGGATTGAGTACGCTCCGAAATGATGTCTTCGTACCTTCTAAACATGAAATGTGCTTCTTTAGGGCTACAATGCTAATCCCAGCATGAGAAAGTGCTTCCCCATGTCTTTCTTGCTGACCGATAATGGTTTGGTGCAACTTTAACCAAATTGTACAGAGTGTGCACCGAAATGATGTTTTCGTTCATTCCTAACACCCAAAGTGGTTCTTTAGGGCTAGCACGCTAATCGAGACATTAGAGAGTGCTTCCTCACCTCTTTCTTGAGAATCAGGTACGTTTGGGTGCAATTTGGACCAAGTTAGACTGAGTATGCACCAAAATGACGTATTCGTGCATTCTTAGCACCTAAAGTTGTGCATTGGGGCTTGAACGGTTATCGAGACATGAGAAAGTGCTTCCCTATGTCCTTCTTTCCAACGGGGAACGTTTCAGTGCAACTTTAATCGACTTGGACTCATTGTGCACCGAAATGACTTCTTCGTGCATTCTTAAGACCTCAAGTGGTTCTTTAGGGTTAGCACGCAAATATCGAGACATAAGAAAGTGCTTCCTTATGTGTTTCTTGCCCTCCAAGGAAGTTTTGGCGCACTTTATAGGAATTTGGATTGAGTATGCACCGAAATGACGTTATTGTTCATTCCTAACACCAAAAGTGGTTCTTTCAGGCTAGCACGCTAATCGAGGCATTAGAGAGTGCTTCCTCACCTCTTTCTTGAGAATCGAGCACGTTTGGGTGCAATTTGGACCAAGTTAGACTGAGTATGCACCGAAATGACGTATTCGTGCATTCTTAGCATCTAAAGTTGTTCTTTTGTGGCTTGGACGCTTATCGAGACATGAGAAAGTGCTTCCCTATGTCCTTCTTTCCAACGGGGAATGTTTCGGTGCAACTTTAATCGACTTGGACTCAGTGTGCACCGAAATGACTTTTTCGTGCATTCTTAAGACCTCAAGTGGTTCCTTAGGGTTGGCACGCAAATATCGAGACATAAGAAAGTGCTTTCTTATGTGTTTCTTGCCCTCCAAGGAAGTTTTGTCACAATTTAGAGGAATTTGGATTGAGTATGCACCGAAATGACGTTATTGTTCATTCCTAACACCAAAAGTGGTTCTTTCAAACTAGCACACTAATCGAGGCATTAGAGAGTGCTTCCTCACCTCTTTCTTGCCAATCGGGCACGTTTTGGTGCAATTTGGACCAAGTTTGATTGAGTATGCACGGAAATGACGTATTCGTGCATTCTTAGCACCCAAAGTTGTTCTTTGGGGCTTGAACGCTTATCGAGACATGTGAAAGTGCTTCCCTATGTCTTTCTTTCCAACGGGGAACGTTTTGGTACAACTATAATCGAATTCGACTTAGTGTGCACCGAAATGACGGTTTCGTGCATTCTTAAGACCTCAAGTAGTTCTTTAGGGTTAGCACGCTGATATCGAAACATGAGAAAGTGCTTCCTTATGTTTTTCTTGCCCTCCGAGGAAGTTGTGGCTCAATTTGGAGGAATTTGAACTGAGTACGCACCAAAATGATGTTTTCGTGCATTCCTAACACCTAAAGTGGTTCTTCAGGGCTGGCACGCTAATCGAGACATGAGAACATGCGTCTTCATGTCCATCTTACCAACCGAGCACGTTTTGATGCAATTTAGACGAAAGTAGAGTGAGTATGCATTGAAATGAGGTTTTAGTTCCTTCATAGCACGAAATCCGCTTCTTGAGGGCTAGAACGTTAATCCAAGCATGAAACGTGCTGCTTGCCAATGTGCACGTTTTGGTGCAACTATAACGAAGTCGTGCACAGTGTGCACCGAAATGACGTTTCATGCATTCTTAACACCTAAACTTGTTCGTTGGGCCTAGAATTATAATCCAAACAAGAGAAAGTGCTTCCTCAAGTCCTTATTGCCAACCGGGGACGTTTTGGTGCAACTGAAACGATATTGGGTTGAGGAGGCACCGAAATGAGGTTTTTGTAAATTCCTAACAAAATCATGTGCTTCTTGAGGGCTAGAACGATAATCCAAGAATGAGAAAGTGCTTCCCCACATCTATCTTGCCAACCGGGCACATTTTGGTGAACATTGCATGAAATTAGATTGAGTACGCATCGAAATTATGTTTTCGTGCCTTCTAAACACGAAATGTGCTTCTTTAGGGCTAGAATACTAATCCAAGCATGAGAAAGTGATTCCCCATGTCTTTCTTGCCAACCGATAACGTTTTGGTACAAATTTAACCAAATTGTACAGAGTGCGCACCGAAATGACGTTTTCATTCATTTGTAACACCCAAAGTGGTTCTTTTGGGCTAGCACGCTAATCGAGACATTAGAGAGTGCTTCCTCACCTCTTTTCCGCGAATCGGGCACGTTTTGGTGCAATTTGGACCAAGTTAGACTGAGTATGCACCGAAATGACGTATTCGTGCATTCTTAGCACCTAAAGTTGTCCTTTGGGTCTTGAACGCTTATCGAGACATGAGAAAGTGCTTCCCCATGTCTTTCTTTCCAATGGGGAACGTTTTGGTGCAACTCTAATCAGATTGGAGTCAGTGTGCACCGAAACAACATTTTCGTGCATTCTTAAGACATCAAGTGGTTCCTTAGGGTTACCACGCTATTGTCGAGACATGAGAAAGTGCTTCCTTATGTCTTTCTTGCCCACCAAGGAAGTTTTGGTGCAATTTGGAGGAATTTGGACTAAGTACGAACTAAAATGATGTTTTCGTGCATTCTTAACATATAAATTGGTTCTTTAGGGTTGGAACGCTAATCGAGACATGAGAACTTTCATTCTCATTTCCTTCTTGCCAACGGGGCACCTTTTGATGCGATTTAGACGAAAGTAGACTAGGTATGCACTGAAATGAGGTTTTAGTTCCTTCTTAACACGAAATGCGCTTCTTGAGGGCTGGAACGTTAATCCAAGCATAAGAACGTGCTTCTTGCCAACTACGCACGTTTTGGTGCAACTTTAACCAAGTCATGCACAGTGTGCACCGAAATGACGTTCCACGCATTCTTAACACCTAAACTGATTCGTTGGGGCTGGAACGCTAATCCAAAGAAGAGAAAGTGCTTCCTCATGTCCTTATTGCCAACTGGGGACGTTTTGGTGCAATTGAAACGAAATTGGGTTGAGGAGGCGCCGAAATGAGGTTTTCGTGCGTTCTTAACAAAAGCATGTGCTTGTTGAGGGCTAGAATGCTAATCCAAGAATGTGAAAGTGCTTCCCCACATCTTTCTTGCCAACCGGGCACGTTTTGGTGGACATTGCACGAAATTGGATTGAGTACGCTCCGAACTGATGTTTTTGTGCCTTCTAAACATGAAATGTGCTTCTTTAGGGCTCGAATGCTAATGCAAGCATGAGAGAGTGTTTCCCCATGTCTTTCTTGCCAACCGATAACGTTTTGGGGCAACCTTAACCGAATTGAACAGAGTGTGCACCGAAATGACATTTTCATTCATTCCTAACACCCAAAGTGGTTCTTTAGGGCTAGCACGCTAATCGAGACAATAGAGAGTGCTTCCTCAGCTCCTTCTTGCCAATCGAGCACGTTTTGGTGCAATTTGGACCAAGTTGGACTGAGTATGCACCGAAGTGACGTATTCATTCATTCTTAGCACCTAAAGTCATTCTTTGGGGCTTCAACGCTTATCTAGACACGAGAAAGCACTTCCCCATGTCTTTCTTTCCAATGGGGAACCTTTTGGTGCAACTTTAATCGAATTGGACTCAGTGTGCACCGAAATGTTGTTTTCGTGCATTGTTAACACCTAAAGTGGTTCTTTAGGGTTGGCACGCTAATCTAGACATGAGAATGTGTGTCCTCATGTCCTTCTTGCCAACCAGGCACGTTTTGATGCAATTTAAACGAAAGTAGACTGAGTATGCACTGAAATGAGGTTTGAGTTCCTCTTAACACGAAATGTGCTTCTTGAGAGCTAGAACGTTAATCCAAGCATGAGAACGTGCTTCTTGCCAACCGCCACGTTTTGGTGCAACTTTAACCAAGTCGTGCACAGTGTGCACCGAAATAACTTTCCATGCATTCTTAACACTAAAACTGGTTCGTTGGGACTAGAACGCTAATCTAGACAGAAGAAAGTGCTTCCTCATGTCCTTATTGCCAACCGGGGACGTTTTGGTGCAATTGAAACGAATTGGGTTGAGGAGGCACCAGAATGAGGTTTTCGTGCGTTCTAAGCAAAAGCATGTGCTTCTTGAGGGCTAGAATGCTAATCCAAGAACGAGAAAGTGCTTCCCCACATCTTTCTTGCCAACTGGGCACGTTTTGGTGGATATTGCACGAAATTGGATTGAGTACGCATCGAAATGATGTTTTCGTGCCTTCTAAACACGCAATGTGCTTCTTTAGGGCTAGAATGCTAATCCAAGCATGAGAAAGTGCTTTCCCATGTCTTTCTTGCCAACTGATAACGTTTTGCTGCAACTTTAACCAAATTGGACAGAGTGCGCACTGAAATGACGTTTTCGTTCATTCCTAACACCCAAATTGGTTCTTTAGGGCTAGCACGCTAATAGAGACATTAGAGAGAGCTTCCTCAGCTCTTTCTTCCCAATCGGGCACGTTTTGGTGCAATTTGGACCAAGTTAGACTGAGTATGCACCGAAATGACGTATATGTTCATTCTTAGCACCTAAAGTTGTTCTTTGAGGCCTGAACACTTATCGAGACATGAGAAAGCGCTTTCCCATATCTTTATTTCCAATGGGGAACGTTTTGGTGTACTTTTAATCTAATTGGACTCAGTGTGCACATAAATGATGTTTTCGTGCATTCTTAAGACCTCAAGTGGTTCCTTAGGGTTAGCACGCTAATATCGACACATGAGAAAGTGCTTCCTTATGTCTTTCTTGGTCGCCAAGGAAGTTTTGGTGCAATTTGGAGGAATTTAGACTGTGTACGCACCGAAATGATGTTTTCATGCATTCTTAACACCTAAAGTAGTTTGTTAGGGCTGGCACGCTAATCGAGATATGAGAACGTGGGTCCTCATGTCCTTCTTGCCAACTGGGCACGTTTTGATGCAATTTAGACGAAAGTGGACTGAGCATACCCTGAAATGAGGTTTTAGTTCCTTCTAACACGAAATGTGCTTCTTGAGGGCTAGAACGTTAATCCAAGCATGAGAACGTGCTTTTTGCCAACCGCGCACGTTTTGGATCAACTTTAACCGGGTCGTGCACAGTGTGCCCCGAAATGACGTTCCATGCTTTCTTAACACCTAAACTGGTTCGTTGGGGTTAGAACGCTAACCCAAACAAGAAAAAGTGCTTCGTCATGTCTTTATTGCCAACCGGGGATGTTTTGGTGCAATTGAAATGAAATTGAGCTGAGGAGGCATCGAAATGAGGTTTTCGTGCATTCTTAACAAAAGCATGTGGTTCTTGGGGGCTTCAATGCTGATCCAAGAATGAGAAAGTGCTTCCCGACATCTTGCTTACCAATCGGGCACGTTTTGGTGGACGTTGCACGAAATTGGATTCAGTACGCACCGAAATGATGTTTTCGCGCCTTCTAAACAAAAATGTGCTTCTTAAGGGCTAGAATGCAAATCCAACCATGAGAAAGTGCTTCCCCATGTCTTTCTTGCCAACCAATAATTTTTTCGTGCAACTGTAACCAAATTGGACAGAGTTCGCACTGAAATGACGTTCTCGTTCAGTCCTAACACCCAAAGTGGTTCTTTTGGGCTAGCACGCTAATTGAGGTATTAGAGAGTGCTTCCCCGCCTTTTTCTTGCCAATCGGGCATGTTTTGGTGCAATTTGGACCAAGTTAGACTGAGTAATCACCAAAATGATATATTCGTACAATCTTAGCACCTAAAGTTGTTCTGTGGGGCTTGAACACTTAGCAAGACATGAGAAACTGCTTCCCCATGTCTTTCTTTCCAATGGGGAACGTTTTGGTGCAACTTGAATCGAATTGGACTGAGTGTGCACCGAAATGACATTTTCGTGCATTCTTAAGACCTCAAGTGGTTACTTAGGGTTAGCACGCTAATATCGAGACATGAGAAAGTGCTTACTTATGTCTTTCTTGCCCACTAAGGAAGTTTTGGTGGAATTTGGACGACTTTGGACTGAGTACGCACTAAAATGATGTTTTCGTGCATTCTTAGCACCATAAGTGGTTCTTTAGGGTTGGCACGCTAATTGAGACATGAGAACGTGCGTCCTCATGTCCTTCTTGCCAACCGGGCACATTTTGATGAACTTTAGACGAAAGTAGACTGAGCATGCACTAAAATGAGGTTTTAGTTCCTTCTTAACATAAAATGTGCTTCTTGAGGGCTAGAACGTTAATCTAACCATGAGAACGTGCTTCTTGCCAACCGCACACGTTTTGGTACAACTTTAACCAAGTTATGTACAGTGTGCATCGAAATGACATTCCTTCAATTCTTAACACCTAAACTGGTTCGTTGGGGCTAGAACGCTAATCCAAACAAGAGAAAGTGCTTCCTCATGTCTTTATTCTCAACTGGGGACGTTTTGGTGCAATTGAAACGAAATTAGGTTGAGGAGGCACCGAAATGAGGTTGTCATGCGTTCTTAACAAAAGCATGTGCTTCTTAAGGGCTAGAACGCTAATCCAAGGATTGGAAAGTGCTTCCCCACATCTTTCTTACCAACCGGGCATGTTTTGGTGGAAATTGCACGAAATTGGATTGAGTACGCACCGAAATGATGTTTTTGTGCCTTCTAAACAGGAAATGTGCTTTTTGGTGCTAGAATGCTAATCCAAGCATGAGAAATTACTTCCCCATGTCTTTCTTACCAACTGAGAACGTTTGGTGCAACCTTAACCAAATTGTGCAGAGTATGCGCCGAAATGACGTTTTCGTTCATTCTTAACTCCCAAAGTGGTTCTTTAAGGCTAGCACGCTAATCAAGACATTAGAGAGTGCTTACTTACCTCTTTCTTGCCAATCGGGCATGTTTTGGTGCAATTTAGACCAAGTTAGGTTGAGTACGCACTGAAATGACGTATTCGTGCATTCTTAGCACCTAAAGTTGTTCTTTGGGGCTTGAACGCTTGTCCAGACATTAGAAAGTGCTTCCCCTTGTCTTTCTTTCCAACGGGGAACGTTTTGGTGCAACTTTAATCGAATTGGACTTAGTGTGCACCAAAATGACATTTTTTTGCATTTTTCAGACCTCAAGTGTTTCCTTAGGGTTAGCACGCTAATATCGAGACATGAGAAATTGCTTCCATATGTTTTTCTTGTCCAACACGGAAGTTTTGGTGCAATTTGGATGAATTTGGACTGAGTACGCACCGAAATGATGTTTCCGTGCATTCTTAGCACCTAAAATGGTTCTTTCGGGCTGGCACGCTAATCGAGACATGAGAATGTGCTTCCTCATGTCCTTCTTGCCAACCGGGCACGTTTTGATACAATTTAGATGAAAGTAGGCTGTGTATGCATTGAAATGAGGTTTTAATTCCTTCTTAACACGAAATGTACTTCTTGAGGGCTAGAACGTTAATCCAAGCAGGAGAACGTGCTTCTTGCCAACCGCGCACGTTTTGGTCCAACTTTAACAAAGTTGTGCATAGTGTGCACCGAAATGATGTTCCATGCATTCTTAGCACCTAAACTGGTCGGATAGAACGCTAATCCAAACAAGAGAAAGTGCTTCCCCACATCTTTCTTGCCAACCGGGCACGTTTTGGTGGAAATTGCACAAAATTGGATTGAGTACGCACCGAAATCATGTTTTTGGGCATTCTAAACATGAAATGTGCTTAGAATTCTAATCCAAGCATGAGAAAATGCTTCCCCATTGTTGCATGTTTTACTAGAGCAAAAATAATGTAATAAGAATGGTGCTCTAATGAGCTCGCAAGTGCACGAGTCGCAAAGTTACAAGACATGCAACCACGCGGTCGATCTCTCAGAGAAGAGTATTGATGCAATAACTGCTACTCTAACTAAATTCAATTAAATCAGACACTACTCACACACACGATCAGGGGGGTTGGATTGATTTAAAAGACTTGAAATAATCTAAAATGTTGTAAAATAATAACAAGAATCAAGAGAACGAAACACTAGGGTTCTGAATCCACCACTAGTTCACTACCTTCCTTCCCATGAATTATATTCCTTTAATAACATACATGTTCATGAAGTTTTCCTACTAAAAGCTTTGGCTATTTTCTTTTGGCGTTATACCTTCCTTATGCATATACTAGGAGTCTCTTATACCTACCCTAGCAAGTTAACTTGCATGTTCCTAGACAAGCTTGGCCAATCACCCATGCAAGAGTCATTAATATTTATAAAGATGACAAACACATAGACCATATATCCACCGTAATGTACACTATGCAATCTATGATCCCTTCACCCAAAGATATTTTCCTAGGATATCTCCATGTTGCATATTGAAATTATCATCCTTTTGAGCTTATTTAATTCCACAACATAAACTAAATGCATTTAACCTAAGGTGATCAGTCAAAGGTGCCACACAAATAGGGTCAATCTAAACAAAGATCCACGATTCATAAACTTACATGTATTAATATTCAACAATCCAAAGGAAAATCAGGTAGCATAACTAGGGCTTCATCCTAGCCCTAGCTTTGAGTTTAGCTAGACAAAATTAACATAAGCATAATTAGAAGCATAAGCTAAAACTAAATAAATAGAGAAAGAAGAGAAAAGCAAGCCATGGGCAGCAAGTGCACGCAGCACAAGGCAGCAAGGAGCGGTGGCACTAGGCACCAGGCAGCGGTGCAAGGCTTGGCTCTCCTTCCCTTGGCTGGCTGAAATCCCCTCTCTCTTTCTCTCTCTCCAATTCTGAATTCTTGTCAAAAATAATGCATGTCTAATTCTGAAGTATAAGGAGGTTTATATAAGGACGCGTTCCTTGGAGAAGGGGCAAAAAGGTTTACTTGCACTCAAAGAATGGGCCTTGGGCTGCTTTGGGCAAGTAGACTTTTTTTGGTCGCGGAACTGCTGTGCTACCTTCACTAAAATAGCCATATCTTGAGCTAGGAGTATCAGAATCAAGTTTCATAACATTTCCTGTGAAGGTAACATCCGTATATTTCCAATGATATATGGCTTGACATCTGATTCGATCTAGAAAAATACAAGATTTCTGTCGAAATTACTATTCATATTTCCTGGGTTTTAACTTCCTTGCAAGTTAAGGACTCCTTGAAATCTTTGGCTGAGTCTTCCAAGATCTTCCTTCCAAACTAAGATTCCAGCATTGGGAAAGTCTTCTAATACAAGGAATAGCGCATGGGCTCTTTGAATGTGGACTTGTACTTGGCCTAATCTATTCTTGCATATGCCCTATGATGCCCACTTGTCTTTTGGCCCAATTGTCTTCATATGAAGTGACCCACTACTCCTTGGAAGCTTCTAGAACACTTTTCTTCATACTTCATAATTCCATTACGAAATGATTTCAACTAGGGTTTTGCTTTCCCAGTTCAACTAGGATTTACCTTTCCTAGTCGAACTAGGATTCCTCATTTCTGGCTCTGGACATTGATGGTTTTCCTGGTCTAGTTAGGATTCCTTGTTTAAGTAGGATTTCAACTCCCTTAGTTCCATCAGGATTTCTTCAGTTTACCTAGTTTGATTAGGAAATGTCCAAAAATAGTTCTTTCGGCATCTTTTTCCTCATTTGCTCCAAAATACCTACAAAACACTAAAACAAAGGAAAAGCATACAAAACGCCAAGTTCTAGCATTCTACTTTAAGGAGTTAGCATAAGAAAGTGTGCAAAAATGCACACTTAACACCCTTGTCTTTTTTGCCAACCGATAAAGTTTTGGTGTAATTTTAACCAAATTGTACAAAGTGTGCACCGAAATGACGTTTTCATTCATTTCTAACACCCAAAGTGGTTCTTTAGGGCTAGCACGCTAATCAAGATATTAAAGAGTGCTTCCTCACCTCTTTCTTGCCGATCAAGTACGTTTTGGTGCAATTTGGACCCAGTTAGACTGAGTATGCACCGAAATGACGTATTCGTGCATCCCTAGCACCTAAAGTTGTTCTTTGGGGCTTGAACGCGTATCAAGACATGAGAAAGTGCTTCCCCATGTCTTTCTTTCCAACGGGGAACGTTTTGCTAGAACCTTAATCGAATTGGACTCAGTGTGCACCGAAATGACTTTTTCGTGCATTCTTAAGTCCTCAAGTGGTTCCTTAGGGTTAGCACACTAATATCGAGACATGAGAAGGTGCTTCCTCATGTCTTTCTTGCCCACCATGGAAGTTTTTGTCTAATTGGATGAATTTGGATTGAGTACGCACCGAAATGATGTTTTCATGCATTCTCAACACATACAAGTGGTTCTTTAGGGTTGGCATGCTAATCGAGACATGAGAACGTGCGTCCTCATGTCCTTCTTGCCAACCGGGCACATTTTGATGAACTTTAGATGAAAGTAGACTGAGCATGCACTAAAATGAGGTTTTAGTTCCTTCTTAACATGAAATGTGCTTCTTGAGGGCTAGAACGTTAATCTAAGCATGAGAACGTGCTTCTTGCCAACCGCACACGTTTTGGTACAACTTTAACCAAGTTCTGTACAGTGTGCACCGAAATGACGTTCCATGCATTCTTAACACGTAAACTAGTTCGTTGGGGCTAGAACACTAATCCAAACAAGAGAAAGTGCTTCCTCATGTCGTTATTGCCAACCGAGGATGTTTTGGGGCAATTGAAACGAAATTGGGTGAAAGAGGCACCGGAATGAGGTTTTCGTGCGTTCTTAACAAAAGCATTTGCTTCTTGAGGGCTAGAACGCTAATCCATGAATGAGAAATTGCTTCCTCACATCTTTCTTGCCAAATGGGCACATTTTGGGACATTGCACGAAATTGGATTGAGTACGCACCGAAATGATGTTTTCGTGCCTTCTAAGCATGAGAAAGTGCTACCCCATGTCTTTCTTGCCAACCGATAACGTTTAAGTGCAACTTAAACCAAATTGTACAGAATGTGCACCGAAATGACGTTTTCGTTCATTCCGAGCACCCAAAGTGGTTCTTTAGGGCTAGCACGCTAATTGAGACATTAGAAAGTGCTTCCTCACCTCTTTCTTGCCAATCGGTCACGTTTTGGTGCAATTTGAACCAAGTTAGACTGAGTATGCACCGAAATGACATATTGGTGCATTCTTAGTATCTAAAGTTGTTCTTTGGGGCTTGGACGCTTATCAAGACATGAGAAAGTGCTTCCCCATGTCTTTTTTTCCAACGAGGAACGTTTGGGTGCAACTTTAATCGAATTGGACTCAGTGTGCACCGATATGATGTTTTCATGCATTCTTAAGACCTCAAGTGGTTCCTTACGGTTAGCACGCTAATATCGAGATAGAGAAGGTGCTTCCTTCTCTCTTTCTTGCCCACCAAGGAAGTTTTGGTGCAATTTGGACGAGTTTGGACTGAGTACGCACCGAAATGATGTTTTCGTGCATTCTTACCACCTAAAGTGGTTCTTTAGGGCTGGCACGCTAATTGAGACATGAGAACGTTCGTCCTCATGTCCTTCATGCCAACCAGACACGTTTTGTTGCAATTTAGACGAAAATAGACTGAGTATGCGCTAAAACAAGGTTTTAGTTCCTTCTTAACACGAAATGTGCTTTTTGAGGGCTAGAACATTAATCCAAGCATGAGAACATGCTTCTTGCCAGCCGCGTGCGTTTTGGTGCAGCTTTAATCAAGTTTTGTACAGTGTGCACCGAAATGAAGTTCCATGCATTCTTAATACCTAAACTGAATCGTTGGGGCCAGAACGCTAATCCAAATAAGAGAAAGTGCTTCTTCATGTCCTTATTGCCAACCAGGGACGTTTTGGTGCAATTGAAACGAAATTGGGTTGAGGAGGCATCGAAATGAGGTTTTCGTACATTCTTAACAGAAGCATGTGGTTCTTGAGGACTAGAACACTAGTCCAAGAATGAGAAAGTGCTTCCCCACATCTTTCTTGCCAACCGGGCACATTTTTCTGGAAAGTGCACGAAATTGGATTGAGTACGCACCAAAATTATGTTTTCGTGCCTTCAAAACAGGAAATGTGCTTCTTTAGGGGTAGAATGCTAATCCAAGCATGAGAAAGTGCCTCATCATGTCTCTCTTGCCAACTGATAATGTTTTGGTGCAACTTTGATCTAATTGTGTAGGCTATGCAACTTTGACCTAATTGTATAGGTTCCTCATCTCTTTCTTGCCAATCGGGCACGTTTTAGTGCAATTTGGACCAAGTTGGACTGAGTGTGCACCAAAATGACGTATTCATGCATTCTTAGCACCTAAAGTTATTCTTTGGGGCTTGAACGCTTATGGAGACATGAGAAAGTGCTTCCCCATGTCTTTCTTTCCAACGGGGAACTTTTTGGTGCAACTTTAATCGAATTGGATTTAGTGTGCACCGAAATGACGTTTTTGTGCATTCTTAAGACCTCAAGTGGTTCGTTAGGGTTAGCATGCTAATATCGAGACATCAGAAGGTGCTTCCTTATGTCTTTCTTGCCCACCAAGGAAGTTTTGGTGCACTTGGATAAATTTGGACTGAGTACTCACCAAAATGATGTTTTCGTGCATTCTTAACACATAAAAGTGGTTCTTTAGGGCTGGCACGCTAATTGAGAAATGAGAACGTGCGTCCTCATGTTCTTCTTGCCAATTGGGCACGTTTTGATGCAATTTAGACAAAAGTAGACTAAGTATGCACTGAAATGAGGTTTTAGTTGCTTCTAAACACAAAATGTGCTTCTTGAGGGCTAGAACGTTAATCTAAGCATGAGAACGTGCTTCTTGCCAACCGCGCACGTTTTGGTGCAACTTTAACCAAGTTTTGCACAGTGTGCACCGAAATGACGTTCCATGCATTCTTAACACCTAAATTGGTTTGTTGGGACTAGAACGCTAATCCAAATAAGAGAAAGTGCTTCCTCATGTCCTTATTGCCAACCGGGGACGTTTTGGTGCAATTGAACTGAAATTTGTTTGAGGAGGCACCGAAATGAGGTTTTCATGCGTTCTTAACAAAAGCATGTGGTTCTTGAGGACGAGAATGCTACTCCAAGAATGAGAATGTGCTTCCCCACATCTTTCTTGCTAGCCGGACATGTTTTTGTGGAAATTGCTCAAAATTGGATTGAGTACGCTCCGAAATGATGTTTTCATGCCTTCTCAACACGAAATGTGCTTCTTTAAGGCTAGAATGCTAATCCAAGCATGAGAAAGTTCTTCCCCATGTCTTTCTTGCCAACCAATAACGTTTTGGTGCAACTTTAACCAAATTGTATAGAGTGTGCACCGAAATGATTTTTTCGTTCATTCCTAACACCCAAAGTGGTTTTTTAGGGCTAGGACACTAACCGAGACATTAGAGAGTGGTTCATCACCTATTTCTTGCCAATCGGGCACGTTTTGGTGCAATTTGGATCAAGTTAGACTGAGTCTGCACCGAAATGACATATTCGTGCATTCTAAGCACCTAAAGTTGTTCTTTGGGGCTTCAACGCTTATTGAGACATGAGAAAGTTCTTCCCCATGTCTTTCTTTACAACAAGGAACGTTTTGGTGCAACTTTAATCGAATTGGACTCAGTGTGCACCGAAATGACGTTTTCATGCATTCTTAAGACCTCAAGTGGCTCCTTTGGGTTAGCACGCTAATATTGAGACATGAGAAGGTGCTTCCTTATGTCTTCCTTGCCCAGCAAGGAAGTTTTGGTGCAATTTGGATGAATTTAGACTGAGTATGCACCGAATGATGTTTTCGTGCATTCTTACCACCTAAAGCGGTTCTTTAGGGCTGGCACGCTAATCGAGACATGAGAACGTTTGTCCTCATGTCCTTTGTGCCAACCAGGCACGTTTTGATGCAATTGAGACGAAAGTAGACTGAGCATATACTAAAATGAAGTTTTAGTTCCTTCTTAATACGAAGTATGCTTTTTGGGGGTTAGAATGTTAATCTAAGCATGAGAACGTGCTTCTTGCCCACCGCGCACGTTTTGGTGCAACTTTAAGCAAGTCGTGCACAGTGTGCACCGAAATGACGTTCCTTCAATTCTTAACACCTAAACTGGTTCGTTGGGGCTAGAACGCTAATCCAAACAAGAGAAAGTGCTTCCTCATGTCTTTATTGTCAACTGGGGACATTTTGGTGCAATTGAAACGAAATTAGGTTGAGGAGGCACTGAAATGAGGTTGTCGTGCGTTCTTAAGAAAATCATGTGCTTTTTGAGGGCTAGAACGCTAATCCAAGAATGAGAAAGTGCTTTCCCACATCTTTGTTGCCAACCGGGCACGTTTTGGTGGAAATTGCACGAAATTGGATTGAGTACGCACTGAAATGATGTTTTCGTGCCTTCTAAACACGAAATGTGCTCTTTGGGGCTAAAATGCTAATCCAAGCATGAGAAAGTGCTTCCCCATGTCTTTCTTGCTAACCTATAACGTTTTGGTGCAACTTTTACCAAATTGTATAGAGTGTGCACCGAAATGACGTTTTCGTTCATTCCTAACACCCAAAGTGGTTCTTTAGGCATGAAAAATGCATCCGGCTGATTTCTAGAGGAAGATGCTCCTCTTTCTCTCTAGAATCCTCCTTGCTGCCCCAAACCATAATCTCACCCCACCCACCTCTAAATCATGATTCTGACCATTTCTCAGCCTTCCTTAGCCTTTGTAATGTCCTTCCACCATGCCACAAACCCTCCCCCATCTTCTCTTACCCCCTCTAACTTTCTCCTTGCTGCTAGCGAACCCATCTCTTCCTCTCATTGCAAATCTCTACCTCTGCCCAGTTTTAGCCTTCTTTGTGCGCCTTTAACTACTCCCCACACTCGCCTAAGCCTTCCCTCTCCCTCTAAACACTACACCAAAATTTAGCTTTCAAGGCGTGCAGTTAGCCGCCATTGAAGCGCTAGCCGTAAAAAGTTTATACCTATCATGGCGTGTAATGCATGCCATAAATACAAATAAACACGCTATAGTTGATTATTTTGCGCGTTTCAGATTCCTATCTACGACATGATTTGCACGCCGTAATTAGTCTACATTTACGGCTTACATTACACGCCTTAAAAGATCATCATGCTTCCTGTTTAAGGCTTGTCTTGCATGCCGTCTTTGTTTTTTTTTTCAGTATTTATATACCTACAATTAACTTTTTATATAGCTTCATATTATTTATACACTTGCCATTTAGTCATAAAATAAAACAATGCATCAAAGTAAATATAAAAGAAAGAAAAACTGCACTGAAATTATGCAAATTCATTCCAAATCCACAAAGTCACATTCCAAAAAAATTCAAACCAAAACAGGATATGTTTCATAGGTACCACAAATTCCTAACTATATATATTGCCCTAATTGAAATAAGCTAGCCTCCCATGCAGTCATTGAATCTACCAAAAGAATGTCATTCTTTTTAGCTACTCTATAGACGATCTTATATCTTCAGTATCCAAAAATGACTTTTATCCACCAAGAGAATATGATGACACTCACACAGCTGGTTTATAACCTGCAAAACCCAAAGAAACCCAAATTTCAAATAAAAGTTAGAAAAGTGACTTTCCATTGTTCCATAGAGCCATTAAATAAGTTAAGGAGATTGAGGAATGAATGTACCTTGAAAATGTTAGACTAATATACTTTGATATACTTTATCGGCCATGCAATTGTACTTCCCAATGCTTCACGAAGAAGAAAGAACTCACGTGTTGGTCGATATAGAGACACACTATCATCTAACACATCATTCACCCAAACCTTCCAGCACTCATGGCCAAGAGGCACATGATGGACAAATACAGTTGGATCCTTTGATGCGATTTCACCAATTGCAACAACTTCATTTGTTCCAACCCAACTTAACAACTTGCACTTTCCACTCTCAAGATTATCAGAACCATGAATAGCAACACTTTCTTTTTGTTTGCTTTGTGCTGTATAATTTGCAGAATGTTGAAGACTTGGATTTGTTTTTTTGTTTCCTTTGTGATGGCTCATGAGTAGATTCTTGAACACTTGTATTTTCTTTTTGCTGTAACAATGTTGAAGACATCAACTCAATAAAAGTTTAACACAAATCTAATATGAACAAAATGAACTAGCCATTATATTTATCTTGATCACTACTTACAGTGTTATTTCCCCCGTCTTGCACTTGCTTTTTTAAGTCTTGCACCTCAATCACTTGCATTTTTAAGTCCTACACCTCATTCTCCAATTTATTGAACTTATCACACATATGTGTTTGACCTTCCACCTTTGGAATGGCTGCTCCAAATCCAAGCCCTCTTAGTCTTCCTCGTGCATTAGGACCAAGTATTTTGTAAGGGCATCATCTTTAATAGAGCATTGCTCCGAGTCTATTGCCTTATATTTTTTCACTTTTTGCTGATACATAATTGTAAATATAAATAAAAAATATAAATGTAAACATAAACAACAAAATATACCACAAATACTTATTTACCACTATCTCTGGATCCTCAACTTCTTCATCCTTATCATTTTTCTTCCTTTCGTAGCCACGAATCCAGATATTGACCCTTGATATTGCATCTGGTGTTTCACTTTCTTGTCGCTATAGAATAACAAGTATAGATTAAATAATTAATGCTAATATTACTTTTTTAACTTTCTCACATGACAAAATTTATATGAAATTAAAAGTAATTTTACCATCTCTTCCTCCAAACGGGCAAAGCTTTTACGACTTGTCCTATGCACCAAAGTTTGTTTTGCCCTCATCCTTTTAAATCTTTCACACTTTTCCTATGAAAAAGTTACATAAATAACAAGTTAGTATAAAAAAATAAGAATGTTGGAAGATATTGGCTGATAATAGTTTATGGCCAGCCCATAAAAACCATAAAACAATGAGGGCAAGAGCATTAAATATGCATATGAGAATGATTAGAGGTAAAGGAAGGACGGTATTGTCCATGTAATTACCCTGAATGCTGTAAAAGTTCGTTTTTTGACAAAAGATTTCCATTCCTCCATGGATTGAATGTTATCTGGTTTGAGGAGGGCAGCAGCACATGGTAGGCCAACCAATTTAGCTTTTTCCATCACTTCTTTAATTAATAAGGCTCGAAAATCTCTCCAGTGCTTCTTCAAATTTTGAAATGTATATTTCTTGTGGCATTCCTCAATAGTGAATTTTCGCTACACAAAAAAGAATATATATATATATATATTTATATATACACACACACACACATATAACATTAGACTGAAATTATATAACATATACTGTAATGTGCTCCCAAATTTGCTTTATAAAATCATTTGAAAGTTCCTTCTAATTCTCTAATGTCACTGGCAGTCGCTCTCTTGCTGTAGTAACAAGGAATGAAGCGAATTTTGCTACATCACCTCTATATGGTTGGCCCTTATAATTGAACTCCACTACAAGATGAGACCCTTTTGCTTTTCCTTTGCTAAGATTCACCATTTTTGTCTTGCCCCTAGGCTTTTTCTTTGAAATTTCAGGGTTAGATTCATCTTGAATTTCTGGATCATTACGTTCTTCATTAGGTGAAATCTTAGGTGGAGAATTAGACCTTTTTGATATTCGTAAGGGTCTATTCTCTTGTTCCATGGCTGCAGCTACAGTAGCTAACTGTTGCTTTTTCCCTCTGTTGGCTCCCTTTTTTGAAGACTTCATAGGACATGAAAAAAAATTACAAGAATAACAAACACAACAAATAAAAAAAATTAGTTATGAAGAAAACAAAAATTGAAATGTATATGATCGTATATTCAATGAGAAATAGGTTGGAGCTTACTTCCTCAGACATTACTTAAGACCTTAAACAAATTTGACCTGCAGTGCACAATAAATGTCTAATTAGCAACCTAATTTGGAGACACTACCAGAATAGGAGCAACAAAGTAACTAAAAACACAAACCTTTACTACAATAAACCAAAGAACCAAGAAAAGAAAGCTACAGGGAAGTAGCTAATGCACACTCCAACCTATTAATGTCACTCTTCATTATCACTCTGTTAAGCAAACATAAACTATTCAGATGTATAAATATTATAATTAATAAAAATAATAATTCATGCAAATGAAACCAATAGACCAATAATTCATGATTATAATTACCGACTCATAAGTCATGTCCTCACAATCATGTCTTACATAATCTTCATCATCAAGGTTTAGGTCAAGTTGAGAGACATCTAATGGTGCAGATGGCGTGTAGTGATCATTCTCATCAACATTCTCAAACTCATAAAAACCTCTTGGTGGTGCCTTTAGCACAACATAGCAGTTGGATGTATCAGTCTCTCTTGAATAAAACACTTGTTTTGCTTGTGACGCCAATATAAATGGATCTTTCTCAAATTGATGTTGCCCTTGGTGGAGATTAACCAATGTAAACCCATCTTCTACCTTGACACCATTTCTTATATTTGCCTAATCATAGTGAAAGATAGGAAATTTATAATGGTTATAGTCTAGCAAAATAATATCTTTTATAACACCATAGTACGGTATTTTCCCAAGAATATGCGAAGTATCTCTTGCACTTGCTTGACACATTGTATCTGCTTCAACATAAACACTGCTATTCTGTGTGCTTTTCTCAGCGTACCTTGTGTGAAATCGATTTCCATTAATAATATAACCAGAGAATGATTCAACATAGTTTAAAGGCCCACATGCAATCCACCTTAGCATATGTGACATTTTACTACTATCACTCTTTTTCACTTTATTTGATAGCCATGCACTGAAAGTATCCATATGTCTTTTATGTAAAATGCTATCATTTTTCAAAAGACGCTTATTTGAACGCTTAAGTTCCTCTAAATGCATGCTGTAAGGGAAAACTGGAGTGTGAGTAATTAATTAACATCAGTATAGACTAATATAATCCATTACCATGCTTAAATGTTAATTTTACTTACTCTTTGTATGGTTTAACTTTTGGAATATTGGACAAAACATAATGATGAACAATTCCTAACATATTAGAATTCATTGTCTTTAACCTTCCACAACCAATTGGGCGTCCTTCTACTAATTTGTCATCTTCAAAATCCTCATTGCGTCTATGTTGAACACCTATGTCAGCTGCTTGTTTCATGTACCCACTACAAAAACATGTGATCTCTTTTGACAGGACCCTCTCTAAATTCCACCTTGGAACTCGAAGTGATCCTACGGGAATCCAATATCAAGGAAAATCCTACTGAAAATTCGGCAGAACCTCCCCTGAAATTGGACTACCCTTTTCCAAAAAGGACCTGTAAAAGCACTTCTAAGCACCACAGCTCCTCTACCACAATCAAAGGGTATTCGACCCAAATTTCAAAACCAATAAATTAAGTATTCACTAAAATTATAGAGCGGTGCTACAAAATTTACTAAAGAATATAAAAGACAAAGAGAACTAGTTCCTACAATTTCACAACTTCACAAGAGTGCCTCGACGTCTTTGGCTCGACCGTTCCACCACTACAACCTGGAGGGAAATTAAAATAACAAACAAAGATAAAACTAGTGAGATAAACTCAGTGAGTGGACGTAATTCAAAATAAGCATTAATAATCCTTTATTTTCAAGTTTCCTTAAGACCTCACAAACCCTATTTGAAATCCCCCAGTTTTAAAACATTTCGTAAAAATCCACTGGTGACTATAAGTAAATCAATATATTAAAATCCACTTTGAGATTTTCTGGGAAAAATAAATAAAACTAATCAAGCTGACAAACATAAAATTAGAACTGAAGGTTTATACTCTTTGAAACATTCTTATGAAACTGATGTAATAATAAAAACGCTCACCCGACAGTTACCCATCGACCCTGCTGTACATGCGCAAGACCCACGACCTGCCGTACGCATGGAGGGCCAATAATCCTACCGTACATGTATAGAGCCAGGGTCTGTTATACACATGTAGGGCCAATATACCTGCCATACGTGCATGCAGGGTCACCCCCAAAGGGCTAGGCATCCCGGCACATGGCCCAAAGCCTATGTGTGCGCCGTGATGGGTCCCAAAGACCTATGCAATCGGATAATCTGAAGGGTACTGCAAAGGGTGGTTTGAAAACCATTTCCCCATAAATCTCTTTTCACCCATAAAAACATATAACCTTTCCAATACTGTGAAATCATTAGACCAACATGTATAAAATCTTTTTCAATAACCAAACCTTTAATATTTCAAGATACGAGTAAACAACATACGTTTACTTGAGAAATCAAAACGTTTCCAAGGTCTAACGGCTCGAATAAATCATCATGAAAAATAGTTACCAAAGCACATCAAATCTATTTTCATGCATTAATTCTCAAACCATGCTCAAGAACCAAATAATATTTCTCAATTAATAAAACTCAATTAAAACTCAAAATATAAACATGAATTAAATCATAAAATTTATAAACAAGTGTCCACTCACAGAAATAGCCTAGCTTTAGTCTCCGATTGGATCGTCTCGGGTCTCGAGAGTGTCGCCTAACACGAGAATGACAAAGCGTTAGAATACTATTCAATTTAAGGTCGTAAAAACACAAGTGCACGTTCTAAGCCTTACGCTTCACAAATCTATATTTAACTATAGCCCAACTCATTTTCCATCTCGACTCAAAACCAGATGCCACTAGCTTATTTTTATCCGGTAAATTTTCCCAATTTACCTTCATTCTACCTAACTTGACCGAAGATCGTCCGGGTGTCGTTTTGACAACGCATAAGTGCCCAATTTCACCCCAAACTCACCATTTCTCCGATTTTCTTCAACTTAACTATTCTAAACCTCAATAAATCATTCCTAAAGGTGAAAATCATTCCCAATTGCCATTGAATCATCATAAACACCTTAGATTTCTAGAAATCCCGAAATGGGCATAAGCACCAACAATCAAACTTCCAATTTCCTCGAATTTTACCGAAATTTCTCGTTCCAATCTTCGATTATTTGTTCCTAATGACGGAAATTACCCAAAACACCTAACAATTTGTGTTAACTTTAAACACCCATGCTAAACCCAAAAATGGCCTCAAACCCCCAAATTCAATCTTCCACAATTACTCAAAATTGAACCACCAAATTAGAGGGGAAGGAAAGCCCATGGAAGGAGAAAAAAAACTCACCAAGAACCTGGGCCAATCGTGGTCGGAAACAGCCGGAATCGGCGGAGAAAGCTAGCGGCAAGGCTGAGCTTTCCGAGCTTCTCACTGCGCGTGGGAGCGATGATCGGCGAGGGAGGTGGCTGGGGGAGGTCGTCAGCACCAGAGGAGTATGCCGGCGACGTGGGTCTAGCCGGAGGAGGGTTGAGTCGTCACGCGGGTCACGAGGGTCGCGCGTAGGGGGAGAAAGCGGTCTCAAGAGAGAGAAGAGAAAGGGGCTGCGGCGGCGTGAGGTTGCTAGCCGGCGACTGGCGACGTCGCTGGTGGGTCTGGGAGGCCAGTTGTGGAGGTGGCGTAGGGGAGAGGAGAAGAGGAGGAGAGGAGAAGTAACGAACTGGGGGGGCTCTGTGTTCCTCTGCACGTGGGGGGGAAAATAAGAGAGAGAGGTAGAGATTTCCAGAATTTTCTGGAAATCAAAAGCCTTTCACCCAATTTACAAGTTTGCCCCTCACTTTAAACCTTCGTATTTCTCAAACCGTAGCTCCAAATGACGCATGCTACGTGTCTACGAACTCGTGGACTCGAGCTTTACGTAACCATGTCAAAGTCAACTCTGGAATTCGGGTAATTTAAAAAGTCAACTTTTGGGTCCCTTGACACGTTCCTAACTTTCTAACCGTGGCTCTAAACGACCCATGCCGCATGTCAACGAACTCATGAGCTCAAGACCTTCATAACAGACCAAGGTCAAAGCTAAAATCCCACTCAAAACAAAAGTCAACTGTGGGTCTTATTAAAATTCACTTAGGAAGGTATGGGTCGTTACATCTTCAGCCAAATATTTTTCTACTATGCATCCCTCAGGTCTTGAATGGTTCTTAACATAGCTTTTTAATTATTTCATAAACCTGAATCACTTGAAAAAGTCAAACTAAAAATCATAGTTATTAGTTCAGGTTATAATTAATAAAGTACATTGCGAATGTCACCTTTCAAATGCGTACATCCAACAAAAATGTACAGGGCCACCAATTCTAGCTTCTTGTCCAAGGTGAATAGCTAGATGAACCATAATGACGTGACCGACCCCAATTTTCTCCCTGAAACTCAAAGTGGTCCTGCGGGAATCCAATATCAAGGAAATTTCTACCGAAAATTCGGCAGAACTTCCCCTAAAATTGGACTAACCCTTTCTTTAGAAAACCTGTGAAACACACTTCTAAAACACAGCACCTCTTCCACAAACAAGGAGTCTCTGACTAAATTCAAAATCTCAACAAAACATAACTCAAATCCAAAACAGGAAAGCATGTCTAATTTGAGTTTACAACAATAGATTAAAACCAACTTGGGAAAATAAATTTAAAATAAAAGCTTCTGCCTCGACATGGTGTGGTTCGACCTCAGCAATCTCTTATACCTGGGGAAAAAGTTTGAAATCATAAACTTCTGAAACTCCTTTCCCAAGATATAAAATACTTAACATTTCTCAAAAACCACGACTAATAAATCCTTGGCACAAGAGCCCATTGAAATACTATATATTCTCAAACTATAAATGACAGGACCCTCTCCAAATTCCACCCTGAAATCCGGAGTGATCATGCGGGCATCCAATATCAAGGAAAATCCTACCGAAATTTCGGCAGAACCTCCCCTGAAATTGGACGAACCCTTTTACTTCACGAGACCTGCAAATGCACTTCTAAGTTTCACAGCTCCTCTACCACAACCAAAAGGGGTCTCCGACCCAATCTCAAACCAATTACTTAAGTTTTCATTAGATTATCAGAGCCGCGCTATAAAATTTACTAAGAAGACAAAATTTTACAAGATTAATTAGTTCCTATAGCTTTCAAATGTTCACTGGATTGCCTCGACGTCTTTGGCTCGACCGCTCCACCGCTACCACCTGGGGGAAAATTTAAAACAATAAAATGGATAAAACTAATGAGTTAACTCAGTGAGTGGACATAAACCAAAATAGATATTAATAAACCTTTACTTTAAAGCTTACTAATGAGTTAACTCAGTGAGTGGACATAAATCCGAATAAATGTTAATAAACCTTTACTTTCAAGTTTTTTAGAATTTCGTAACCTTTCTTTGAAATCCCCCAGTTTTAAAATCACTTTCATAAAATCCATTGAAAACTC
>QANT01007168.1:8069-36139 GCA_003254885.1 Purshia tridentata | reverse complement strand
GAAACTTGACCATGTGAAAAATACAAGATTTTGTGCCTAATTGCCTATCAAAAGATAAAAAAATGAACCCTAGAGTAAGATTTTTACTACTTTTGGTTGTTAGTTTAGCTTTTTATCTTTCCACTATTTTGATGAACATCTTTCCTCCTTTTTTAATGGGGTGATTAGTACTTTTCTATCCCCAAGAATGAGAAAAAGACAAACATATATACTAATAAAACTCGATTAGAAGCAAAGGTGTTACTAATAATTATATATTTTTTGTTATAAAAACCATTTATCATTTTATAAATAAAAAAAACAGGAAGGAACAGCTAAGAGGCTAAGAAGGTGTTGCTTACACTAAAATTTGTGAATGAATTGTGATGATGCAACAGAGTTTTTTTACAATCATTGGTTTTGGGTGCCACTGATGCTGTGCATGTGGGAAGTGGGACTCTTCCGAAGTCGCCCCCACGTTTCTTTGCGTAGTTTTTGGGTTACACACTTACACATTAGTCTTTTGAGTCTTTACCATTCCAGACAAAATGACATTTTACTCCTCTACCATTGCAGTTGTTATAGTTTACTTCACATACTTTTAATTTGAAACTACTTCACTTTTCTAATTTTTCTACTTGAACTAATTCAACTAATTTACTCACAGATAATGAGTACGTGATTATAATTTTACTCTTAATAAGAAACTTTTTGTGATGGAATTTGACTTTGTTTAAACGAATTTTTAGATGAAAAATGAATAAAATTGCAAAATTAGCTTAATTTCAAAAATTAAAAAGTCAAATAACTTAATTTTACAAATTAAAAATTTAAACCGATACAATAGTATGAAGAGCAACATTGAAAGCCTATAGAGCCAACTTTTACGAAGGCAGCAGTCTCAAAATGATACTGATCCCTTAAATAGTTTTCTCGGAAAAACACTGGCATTCGAAGATTCCAACCTTGTAACACAGTAACACAAATAAACTCCCCAAAACACCATTTCCCAGATGGCTATTAATCATTGCTCGAGTTTTTAGCTTCTGGGTTTTTCTCTCTGCACGATTTGGTGATCTGAGTTTTGCTGCATTTGCCAAATAAAAGTTCATCAGCTTGAAGTAGTAAATCTGGGTTTTAAAGTGTGAACCTTCCCATGTTGGAGCTCATAGGTATGCTTTTTGCTCAATTTTCTGGTTGTTGGGTGTTAATTTTGCTCTTACAAGGATTTTGTGGGTGGGGTGGTGCTTAATTTTTGTGGGTTTGGTGAATCTGAACTTTTAAGTGTTTGGGGCACCAGTAAAGGTGTTAAAGACTCTGGCTTTGCCTGGTCCTATTGAATTGGCGTTTTCTGGCATATTATATTCCCAGAAAATTTGGTCATTTAAGTTGGTTGTTGCTGTGGGGAAGACATTTTGCAACTGTATTTTGTTATGTAATGGTAGCTGATGTATGATTTTCAGTGAAAGCGACTTGCTTTTGTCACTGATTTTGACAAATTTTTGGTAATGGAAGTGGTAACAAGCCAAAAAGAGCAAATTTAACATTCAGTTCATTCATTCAAAGATGTCTTCAACATCACCTTCTCCCAATTCCTCCCCTTCTGCTGTTCCACCAACTTCCTCTGATACCTCACCACCCCCACCTTCCTCCCCATCACCATCAAATTCTTCAGATACTTCAACTACTTCAACCCCTTCTGATGCTTCATCCCCTCCTCCAACAGAGGCCGCTGCTCCTCCTCCGTCCACTCGGGCATCATCGCCACCACCAACTTCATCACCTCCTTCTCCGCCTGCCTCTCCTCCCCCATCACCTCCTACGTCTCCGCCCCCATCGCCTCCGGCATCACCCCCAGCAGCACCTCCAACATCGCCCCCACCTCCGCCGCCAACTACCCCTGCACCTGCGGTGTCTTCGGCACCCCCACCAAATGTGTCTCCACCACCGCCATCAGGAGGCTCCCCTACTCCCAAAGCTTCCCCAACGCCTCCAGCGGAAGCCTCACCTTCACCTAAGGCTGCTTCACCTTCCCCACCTCCTCCAGCTGATGACCCAACACCGCCTTCATCCAGTTCTCCACCACCACCACAAGTAAAAGCACCAGAAAAATCTTCAACACCCCCCACGGTTACACCTCCTCCATCTGGTTCTCAATCTGCTCCTCCACCAGCTGATAACTCCCCTCCTAATCCCACATCGCAATCACCACCTCCTTCAGTTCCCTCATCCACTTCACCTCCTTCTACTTCTCCTCCTGCTCCGCCTAGTAATTCATCAAGTCCTGCTGCCTTACCTGTTATTCCAGCGCAGAAACCAACTGCAAGGTCAACTACTGATGCCAATGTAACAGCAAATGCCACATCGGGAAAATCAGGAGGGTTAAACACTGGAGGAGCTGTGGCAATTGGAATTGTAGTTGGATTTCTGGTGCTTAGTCTTGTTGTGATGGCAGTGTGGTTCACAAAGAAGCACAAGAAAAGAAGAATTGGAGCAAATGTTAGCTCCATGCCTTCCCCGTTTGCTTCCTCCCAGAATTCAGGTAACACACTTTAAATGTCATTTTCTTCTTGTTTGTTGACACTTAGTTTTCAAACTTGCTTCACTGAGAAGGAACTATAGCAGCTGTCCCAAAAGAATTGGAAGAATTCTTCACAAAGAAAAAAAAAAAGGAATTGGAAGAATTTCTCACAAAGAAAAGGGGAATTGGAAGAATTACTCAGAATAAAAAGGAATTTAAACTAGTTTCTCTATTTTTGTTATGACCTTAGGCTATAACATTTATATAATTGTATTAAAAGAAATCTTTTGAATTAGCTTGCAAGCTTTAGCTGAATGGGCAGATGAGGCCATTGAATTCATATTAATGGAACTTGCTTCTGCTCTCCAGATTCAGTATTTCTGAGGCCCCATTCTCCAGCGCCTCTTGTAGGAAATGTTTCTGGTAGTGATTTCATGAATGCACAATCAGAGCCTGGTGGAGTAAACAATTCAAGATCATGGTTCACATATGAAGAGCTAATCCAAGCCACAAATGGGTTTTCAAAACAGAATCTTTTGGGTGAAGGTGGATTTGGTTGTGTATACAAAGGTGTCCTGGAAGATGGAAGAGATGTTGCTGTAAAACAGCTAAAAATTGGTGGTGGACAAGGGGAACGTGAGTTCAGAGCTGAAGTTGAAATTATCAGTCGAGTACACCATCGCCATTTGGTTTCCCTGGTTGGTTACTGTATATCTGAGCATCAAAGGTTGCTTGTCTACGACTATGTTCCAAATGATACCCTCCATTACCATCTTCATGGTGAGCCATACTTCTGATTCTAAAAGAAAGAAAAATTGAAAATAGTTTGGAACCAAAATAGGTCTTATATGATATATCTGTTGGGTTCTAAATCTCTAATTGTGATTGATTTTTTCACTAATAATCTTTTGAGAGGTGGCCATATTAACCTGTGTCAATAAACTTGCTAATGCTCCCAGTGGTGCTTGATAAGTCATGTTTCACATTGACTACATGTAGTTAATAGATTTTTTTTTTTAAATTTTTTTTTTAAATTTTTTTTATTATTAGAATGGAGCATAAAATTATCAAGCACCATTTGGAGCATTAGTAAATGTGAAGTGTAAATTTCTGTAGTTCTCTTGTCAAAAATTGTGCCTCTAACTTTCCTCTATTGAACAATGCAGGTGAGGTTAGGCCAGTTATGGATTGGGCCACCAGAGTCAAGGTTGCTGCTGGTGCAGCTCGTGGAATAGCTTACTTACATGAAGATTGTGAGTTTCTTTTCTTTTTTCTGTGGACATCTTTTAGAAGTTGCAATTCACCTTTTCTAGACCTTAATTTTGTTGAACGCAGACACATAATCAGGAATGACGACTGTTTGATGATGTGTTGATCAGTTAATTCAATGAACAGCAATGAGCAACCTGTCCTGTTATAATTTCCATTGATGTGCAAATAGTAATTTATCCTGTGTGAAACAGCCATTAATCAATAATCATATACCAAATTAAGTGACTAAGTGTAAACAAGGGATTTCTACATCAAATTTATATTAGTTGCCTAGGCCCTCAAACCGTCTAAATAACATTAACAATTGAACAAGAATTCTTTATTGCTAACACAAGAGTCATGTTCAAAACAAACAAGCTTCATCACTGGAATTCTGTGGTGCTATTTTATATGTTTTTAATTTCAATATGGTAGTAACCCAAAATCAAAACTATATATATGAACTAAACATAAGGAAAATAAAGGTTAGCTATAGTCATCCAAAGCTATGTAGAGTTTGTTTATCCAGTACTGTATTTATCCATATTTTGTTTTAATGTGTTTTTTAGGCCACCCACGTATTATTCACAGAGATATTAAGTCATCAAACATCCTTCTGGACAGCAACTTTGAAGCTCAGGTATGCCGATTCCTGCAACCTTAGTTTTCAAGGATTAAAAAAAAAAAGCTTCTAGCTGTTTACAGTGATTTCTTTTAGTGCTTGTGACATGGATTCATTTCCATCTTCTGTTAAGTAACAGCCTTTTGGCAGCCTGATAGTCATGGAATGACTACAATGGCCTTGGCAGCTAGATGGTATTCTTTATGTCTCCGATTGTTAATCATTTGATAGCAATTAGTGTTTCTGAAGATACATTCTCTCTCACTAACAGGTTGCAGATTTTGGGCTTGCAAAGCTGGCATTGGACTCGAATACACATGTAACCACACGAGTCATGGGAACATTCGGGTAGATACCTGTACCTTTTGAATCAGGATCCTCTCCATTTCTTGAATCTTTCTAGTCATGGCCTTTCTTTTTTACATGTTTTGATGAACGGCATTGTGTGACCTTCCAGATACATGGCTCCAGAATATGCAACAAGTGGGAAGTTGACTGACAAGTCTGATGTTTATTCTTATGGTGTTGTTCTATTGGAGCTAATCACAGGTCGCAAGCCCGTGGATTCCTCTCAGCCAATTGGTGATGAGAGTCTAGTTGAATGGGTAAAGTTACAAACATCAAATTTATCAAACTTAATTTGTTATGGTATCATGATAATATTATTTGGAAATTGTTACTTGTGTATATTTTCTTGTTTCTCTAATTGAGTCTTGTGTGATCGGAATTTTATGGCATACTCAAAACTTAGATTATAACAGCTAACTTTTCCTCCAGGGTCGACCTTTGCTTACTGAAGCACTTGAAAATGAAGACTTTGAAGGGTTGGTAGATCCAAGGCTGGAAAATAATTATGTTGAGAATGAAATGTTCCGAATGATTGAGGCGGCTTCAGCTTGTGTGCGTCATTCAGCCACAAAAAGGCCACGAATGAGACAGGTATTTACAAAATATTGTATGATTTTTCTCACATTTTGTTTATACACTGCAGAGAATTAATAATTAATGTCCCCTTTCTAGGTGGTAAGGGCTTTAGACTCCTTAGATGACTTCACAGATCTCAGTAACGGATTGAAACCGGGCCAGAGTGAAATTTTTGATTCAGCACAACAATCTGCCCAAATTAGAATGTTTCAGAGGATGGCATTTGGTAGTCAAGATTACAGTACGGGTTATTTTAATCATTCTCAGAGTAGCTGGAGAAGTAGAGACTCTAGAGAGCATGGGGACCAAACTCAGAGTAGCTGGAGTAGAGATCAGAGGGACCAGAGTACACAGAGTACTGTAATATCCATAGATAGATCTGGGGTATGGAACAAGTGAGACAATTTAAGGCACATTGTGCAAATTGGAGTCAACCAACTGTTTGGATGGGCATTAATTTCACTTGACTCTTGGGACCCTTTATTGGGATCTTGGACCCAGGTTGTGTTGCTCATTATTTGTAAATCTTACTCAAATCATTTCCCATGATTTTTGTATTCCCTGCTAACATGATTTTGTTGCGAGGATGCCCATTTCTGTATTCTTTCGTAATTTAGATTCATTGATGCAGATATTTTGTTTTTATATAAATATTATTAGTTGATATCATAATTTTTTGGTAATAAAGTTTTTCCATTTGTGGCACTTAAATTTTTCTGATCCTATAGATGCACTTGCTGTCACTAAATCCCTGGCTTATGGCTTGTGAACTTGTGATTAAAGTTAGTAGTAAATTAAAAAGAAAAAAGTTTTCTTTCTGTTGATGACAGATACCTTCAGGTCTACATCCAGCTTGTTGATTAACTATTAATTATTCTTAGGAGATTATGCATCGGAGGATAAAAACTCTTTGATTTCGAATCCTTTTCCTTTTTTTGTGAAAAAAGAAAAAGAAAACTATAGACCCCAAGTCAACTTCAAATCAAAGAAATTATTAAACAACTAATTTTTTGCTAACCGTCGTAATTTCATACATAAAAAGGTCTAGATCCGTTGCGATTTTCCCGGGAAAATGATGTTTGGCCTATTATTCGTTGCCAAATGTTTCAACAATAAGTTGCATCTGACCAAAAAATGATGTCACACGCTAGCTGGCTGACTCTTGTTGAGTACACTTACCACCCTCGTGCCTTTCATCTAATATTCTTCATCTACCACCTGCATTATAGACCATTCAGGAAACCCCAAAAAGAGGGCATTATGAGCCACCCTACCCTTCTTGTTTTAAATATACTATGCATGGGACTTTAGAGAGAGAGAGAGAGAGAGAGACAGAGAGATGGTGATAGAAGAGGTGGTAGTGCCAAAACCTTTGATACTCTCCTTAATGGAGGAACATAAACTTTGTGTTAACAATGCATTCAGGTGCAGTTTGGATGCAAGAGAGAGGAAGCTCGTTTGTGTAACCAGTGGGAATTCTTGCTTGGGTTCTCACATAGTAAAGGCACTATTGGCTCGGGGTTACCTTGTCCGAGTCACCATTCAAAACCAAGGTACCTAAAGCTTTTGATGATAAACCATCTCTGCATATGTCTCATGTCTGCCTCTTAATTTAAACAAGCATGAGATTGAGATATAAATTTCAAGTCCAATTATACTATTTGCAGCTCCATTATATATTATATTCTTGATTGGTTACTATGTTTGATTTTTTTTTCCAAACTCTATATTTTGAGTAGAGGATTATGAAGACATGAAGAAGTTCATGAGAGATGAAGAGATAAACCAACTAGAGGCTGTCGTTGTGGCAAAGATTGGTAACTTGGACAGTCTCTGTGATGCTTTTAGAGGTTGCCATGCAGTTTTTCATACCTCCTCTTTTATTGATCCACATGGGGTCTCTGGTTATTCAGTAAGTTTTCCATGCACTTCTTCATCACAGACTGATATAGTCATTTTATGTATAGTCTGAATGTTTTTTGCTGAAGCTAGTAATTTAATTTATGTTTCCATGCCATGTATGTATACAATTCAGGAGAAAATGGCATTTCTTGAAACTGAAGGGGCAAAGAATGTGATTGAAGCTTGTGGTAGGGCAGCATATGCAAGGAGATGCATCTTCACTTCCTCTCTTCTTGCTGCTATTTGGACAGGTGACAATGAAAACAAGATCATTGATGAGTTAAGCTGGAGCAATGAAGAATTCTGCAGAGAAAACAAGGTATCTAAAATCTTTGAATTTTGCAGTGAATTTTGTTGAAATTTGGTCATAATTAATAACCAAACAGCACTATGAACAATTTTTGTGGACCTTTTTGAATTAATTCACTGTTTATTGTGAAAATAGCTTTGGCTGGCCTTAGGGAAGACCACTGCAGAGATGGCTTCTTGGAGGAAATCAAAGGAATTGAAAGTGAATCTTGTTACAGTGTGCCCTGGCCTTCTCATGGACTCATCTTCTCCAAATTCTCACAAGGACAACTCTCTACCATATCTTAAAGGCAAATACTAAATACTTCTCATTCGACTGCATATCTTAAAAACGGAAAGTGTTCTCTTACTAGATAGCTTACACATGTCAAAGTATTTAGTAAGAGAACAATTCACATTAATAGCATGGGATATTAATGGCAATAATGCTAAACTTTCAATGTGTTTGATTGTAAAGGTGGCAAGGATATGTTAAAACATGGTCTACTAGCCATGGAGCATGTGAAGAAGGCAGCAGAGGCACATGTCTGTGTTTATGAAGCCATGGACTATGGAGCCTGTGGGCGATACCTCTGCTTTGGGAAGGTTGTTAGAAAAATGAGTGAAGCCATTGAACTAGAAAATGGATTGAAGATCCATGGTTTGTTGTCAGGAGGAAGAGAAGAGGCCTTAGATGAAGCGGCAGATGAAGAAAAAGACATCAAGCTTAGTAATGCAAAGCTTGTCAAATTGGTTCAAGCTTCTCATAAGTTATCCTGCAAGTAGTTTAAACCATGGCTGCATCATATGATCGAGTCTTCGAGAGAGAAAGTAGACAAGACCATCTTGCCCCCTTTGCACTGTGCATGAAGCTACCATTAGAAACTACTTCTTAGTCCCTGTTGAAGCTAGATTGTACTTTTTATTAAATTCATATGATGTATGCTCACATTTTGCAAAGAAAAACAATGAAAGTGACTAAATGTCATGAATTCAGTGCATAACAATGGTTTTTTTTTTTTTTTTTTTTTTTTTCTGCTTGGCAGTTATATCTCTTTCTTACACACACAACACAAATAACATTTACCATCTTCTCTACCTTATTTCTTTTCAATTTCATAAACCATTTTATTTATTTATATGTTACAACATTATTGATCATGTTAATTTTATTTTTTTCTTTTCATTTGGGATGGGAAATTCCAGCCTAAAACCTCTCCAAATAGAACTATACCATAAAGCTAGTTGGTCAACTTAATTTTATTATGCGGACAATATGATAATTCCATTTGAGCCGCTAAATATGTGTGAGCATGTGAGATTCACAATAGCAATAGTGTAACTTAAGCATTAAAATAAGGGTGATTTATAAGCCAGTCCAATTTTTTCTCCTCTCTTAGACTAATACCTGAATACTTTTTTATTTTTAACTAAGGTCCAAAAATATTATCCAGATGTTTTTAATTTAAAAAATATGTAATATTATCCTAAAATTAATGATATGTAAATCTTAATATTATCATAATATTATTATAATATTATTCTAATTGTATATTACTTTAATATTATAATATTATATTATATATCTTAATTAATATTATCATATTATCCTATAATTAATTATAGGATTTAATTGTACCAAACAAACGATTGACTTTGGTTTGTAAATATATTTCAATTGTACCAATCAATTGATCGGCTATGGTTTGTCGGCTTTTATGTTATGGTTTAGCTCTAGGATTTTGGGTTTCGCCCAAAATCCCAGAGCTAAACCTTAACATAACGCCTTTATCGAACACATTCTATACCCTAAAAGGGGATGAGATGAAAAGATGAGATTTACCCTCAAAACTCAGGAAATGAAGCAGCTCGAATATATATACCAACCCAGATATTGGTACAATTGAAATGTACCTATATATATTTTTTTATTTTTTCTCTTACTTATTTGATTATTTTTTATGAGTTAATATATTTTTTATTATATAATATAAATGGATATTATCATTTATTATTTCAAATTAAAAAATATTAAACTAGATAATGTTGAATGTTTTAATTAAATATGTCTGAACAGATATTATCTTTTATTTTTAAAATTAATTCATATTGATTATCTTAATTTTAAGAAATAATCTAAGTCAAAATTTTAAAAAGTCTATTTTTTAAACCTCAGTTTAAAAAATTGAATATAAGTGTTAATTTAAATTTCTATATGATTTTAGTTTAAATGACTCTTCAAAATTAGACCTATTTTTAATTATTCCTAGAATGAATGGAAAGAAGTGTTAGGTCCAAAAGCTATCGGACCAAATAAGACTTAGGCCCCAAACCCTAGCCGAAGCTCAACCCACCTCAATGATAATAAAAGATGTCTCCTTTAAACGACGTCGTTTACGCTGGGGTCAATCCCAAAGCGAAAAGAGACCCACGGAAGTAGGGAGTGTTGGAGATTATCGAAGGAATTGGAGAGTGGAGACTTGGGTTCTTCTGCAGCAAAAAAGTAGTAGAAACCGAGTGTGATAGAAAGAAACAAAGAAAGAAAGAAACGAATCCATCAATGGCGGAAGAGAGAGATGACCCACAGAAGATTAAGCGAACGGCGGCGGCGGCCTACGACTATGAGAACGACGCAAGATGGGCCGACTACTGGTCCAACATCCTCATCCCTCCCCACATGTCCTCTCGCAGCGACGTCATCGACCATTTCAAGCGCAAGTTCTACCAGCGCTACGTTGTACGTACACTCAAGCCTACTCTCTCTCTTCTCGTTACAATATTGGTTGTATTTAGTACTTACCTAGTACCAATTGATTGTTGATTACCGTTTGTTTCTTAGGAATTTGGACTATGACACATGAATCTCATCTGGGTTTAATCTGTTTTGTGTTATTGGGGTCGCTTTTTCGATTGGGTATTTTGGATTTTGTTCTGAGTTTCCTTGTGTGTAAATAATGGTTTATTAATACTTTGCTTTCTTCGAGTCCTACATTATAGTGATAATTTTTTACTACTGAGATTTTCTATAAATTGCACGATTTCCTTTCTTGGAACTTGACACTTACTCTCTCTTTCTTGTGACCATCTTGATTCTATTTAGTACCTACCCAGTACTAATTGATTGTTGATTAGCGTTTGTTTCATCGGTATTTGACACATGAATCTCATATGGGTTTAATCTGTTCTGTGGATTTGGGGCCCTTTTTTCAATTGAGTATTTTGGGTTTTGTTCTCAGTTTCTTTATTTGTTCATGTATTACTTTGCTTTCTCTTTGTTCTAGATTATAGTGATAATTTTTTACTACTGCGATTTTCGATGTATTGCGTGAGTTTCCTTTTGGGGTGGAACAGTTTATGGTTTAGTTTCTAGCACTGGCACTTAGTCCTAGACGATGTCCTGCTGATAAACCCAATTCGAATGGGAATCTCATCCGAATTTAATTTATTTGTTGGTTGGGCTTTGATTTTGGAAAGCTTACATGGGAGTTTAATTGCTGAATTCAGTTAATTGAGGAATTTATTGGGATTTTCGTGAATCTTATATAGGTTTTGGGGGTGCTTTTTTAAGGTTTATTTATTTATTTAAGTGTCCTCCCCATTGTCTTTGTTTCGCTTCATTACATTGCTCTGGGACTTCTATTGTAGGGCTTTAAGAAGGTAGTGTTCTATGTTTTTTTTATTCTGGGCTTTTGAATCTTTCATAATATATTAGGAATGTCACTGTTTGTTGGTTGATATATTTGGTATTGTAATTGGTGGGAGTTACATGGCTTTTGGAACTGATGAGAATATTATTTACTCTCATAATTTTGTGTGATTTCATGAATAGGATCCCGATCTTATGGTAGAGTCAATGTCAACTAGCAGTTCTCAGCCAACGAGACCATCTTCATCATCCTCAGCCTCATCCCGATTTGCAACCGACCAAACTCAGTCACGTACTGCAGGTTGAAATACTTTAATCTTTGTCTACAAACTGTTCAAAAAGGAAAGAATATTTGCTTAAATTGCTATATTGCTCTTAAAAGAAATCTCGCTTATTTGATTCTCAGTAGCTTGAAATTTGTTGACTATAGTTAATTGAACTTGAATTGGTGCCTGTAGGATCAAGTACTAGATCTTCAGGGACATCAGCACCTCCACCAGCTTCGCTGCGTTGGGATCGTCAAACCATTCAATTTTCTGTCAATGCTTGGGTACAGTGAGATCTAGTCATGCATGCATAAATACACACAAGGACATCTTTATATATGCATACATTTATATCCACACATATGTACGTAGAATCAACTTTGTTGTTATTTGCTTAACTAGCTGTCAAACTTTTCCCTTTCTGGGTGCATAATGTTTCTAAAATCAGCCAGATTTTCAAGTATGACATATTAGTTTTGTGTAGCTCGTCTTTGTTACTGCCCTTTGTCAATAGATCTTGTTCCTTTGAGACCAGGCACTATATTGATAGTTCATATATATCAATAAACAGTCCAATCCCCTCCCAAATATGTCTGGAATTTTCAGGCCTCAAAGTTTGGGTTCTTAATCACTTTAATGGGCCTTAATTATTGCATCTTTTGACCTTAGTTGTTTCTTGAATGCAAAATGTGGACTGCTGCACTGTCATTCTTGTTCAGTCGATTAAGGCTCCTTCTTTTTGAATCTGTTATGAATGGTCCACTAGAAAACATGTGTTCCTCGAACAAGAAGAAGAGTAAATGATAATTCTTGAGATTGGAGTGACAAGAACTATGTCTTCTGAATCCAAAATTTGCATCACTGGTTGAGAAAAAATTTCAGTCACTATTTTAGGCAATAATAGTGAGTTAAAAGTGAGTTTGATAAATCATTATTTTCTGATAGAGGTCTTGTGTCATAGAACTCTTAGCCACTCTGACTCTGCTTACACTTCAGTATAATTTCTGTTGTTATTTGGTTAAATTTGTTCATCTTCATCCCTGCAGGTGTTTCTTGTGGCTGTGCTTGCAATTTTCCCATTGGTTCCCAAAAACCTTTCACATAGAGCATATCGGCTTTCCTTTATGGGCACGGCATGTTCGTCACTTTATTCCTTGTACACGCTATATGGGGTAAACCTTCTGTTTCAGATTCACTCACTTTGGAATCTTATTTCATCAACTTGTTTGTGCTGTCCTTATTATTATTTCATTAACTTGCCCTTTTCTATTTCAGAAACCGAGGGGTTGGAATTTGCAGGCTTTGCAAGTTTACTTTCAGTTAATAATCATGACTAAGGATTTTATCTACTTGATATACTGCCTTACCTTTGTCACATCACATCTTTGCCTCAAATGTGAGCACTTCTTAGTCCTCAAGTCTCCTCTAGTTCTCATGTTTTTCTTTTCTTTATTGTTTTTGAATCTGAATTAGGCTCATTTCGTAGTTGTGTCTAGTTTAGTGATGTATTCTCCATTGCAGTTGCTCTGATTCCCATTCTTTGTCGGGCTCTTGAACATGTTGCCAAGTTCCTTAGGCGCAATTTTAGTCAATCCTCATTGTACAGGTATGAGAGCTAATGTTCAACAACGCTGCTTTATATCTTGCATGTGTTGGATACCCCCTCCCCAGAAATATTGATTTATTGCCTTATGTTATTTGAAATAAATTTATGACATTGCGAATTGGTAATTCTGAGTGCCCTGTCATGAGGATTCTTTTCAGGATTCTTGCAGTGGTTTTACATCTTGGTTTGACGTTAAGTTTAACAATTAATTACTTACCTCAGTTTGAGTTAGAATCTACTTGTTTCATTCTTTACTGAATACTATTATTCTTTTCTGTCATGGTCAACAGGAAGTACTTGGAAGAGCCTTGTGTTTGGGTGGAGTCAAATACCACAACCCTCAGCATACTCTCTTCACACACTGAGATTGGACTTGGCTTTCTTCTGATTATATCATTGTTCTCGTCAGTTGCTTTGAACCTTTTTACCTGCCTGCTTTTCTCGCAGATGCATTCTTATTTCGTTGTTTTGATTCCTTTCACTAATTTCTAAATTTATATTTGTAGGTGGCAGCGCAACATCATACAGGCATTCATGTACTGGCAGGTGCGTGTCATGTCTTTTTTCATAAATATGGAATGAAATCTTTGTTCCTGAAGCTAAACTGTTTCAATTGTGTTGAATGCACCAAGCCACCCACACACAGCACACACAATGCATGGCCCTTGCCACTTGTTAAATTATTGATTTTTATTAATTTGTTTACAAAATCTCAACCTTATAACAGAGGGTAATGATTGTCTTCCTTGGGACATGTTTTACAGCTATTGAAGCTCATGTATCACGCCCCAGTGACTGCTGACTACCATCTGAGCGTGTGGACTAAGATCGGGAGGACTGTTCATCCACTCATCCACCGCTATGCCCCATTCTTGGATTCTCCCCTTAAAGCTATCCAGAAGTGGTGGTTAAGATAGACTCAGAGTCAAAAGAGGAGACAAACAGTCAGTCAGAGACATTGAACTATTATTACAACCTAAAGAAAACTGATGTCAGATATATTGAATTTGATAAATTCTAGTTTTGAATTATCTGTCTTAAATGACTGACCGACTGAGTGATCCAATTTGATAATATTGAATTTTTGGAGTGATCTCATCATATATCATGATTATCATCTTTTCACAACATGCATATTGTTAGAAGGTGTCTGCTTCATAATTGACAAACTCATAAAAAGGTTCCACGTGGCTTTTCATGCAAATTATAATTCGGTCGATTACCTTCTTGCGTGTGTGGGCTGAGTTTCATTTTTATATTTTTTATATTTAAATACTCGACGTTTGGAAATTATAGTATCTATGAACATCTCTAAAAAAGACTGTTTAAATAAAGAATTTTTCATTTTTTAAAGAGAGAAAAGAGTATTTTGGTTTTTAAGAGATTTTTCAAAATGAATTTTGAATTGACAATTTAATTTCTCTTTTTAAGTTTAGAACTCTTTTTTCTCTCTTTAAATATTAATTGGTTTATAATTCTCATATAATTTTCATTCTCTTTTTTCTAATAATAAATTTTCAATTGAATAAATTAAACTTTAAAAATAAATAGTGCATAGAATAAATTCAAAAATAATGAATAAAAAATATATATAAATAATTAGTGTATATAATAAATACAAAAATTTAAAATTAGAAGAGTATTTTGAAGAGAAAAAAATTTAAGTAGTAAATATCATTTTTTAAATTGCCACGTGAAGAGTGATTTTGCTAAAAACTTATGATCTAACGCCGGTTTTGGACAAAGTTAATAAAAGGATAATATCTCATGTGGACTTATGTATTATGGCCTGTTCTCATGTGCAAATGATTAAATTAAAAGAGTGTCTTCAGGGAGAAAATTTATTGAGCCCATAATGGGTGGGTCCCTTACAAATTATTCCGATGCAAGGTAGTACACGTGGCGCGATTGTGTGATAGGAAATGGAAATGTAGGCAATCTGGACAGCCCCTAAATAATTGGTGAAGTCTAGTCTCTACCATCACTTTCAGGGCCTCTCCGGCGCTTCAACTTGTTTAAAAACAATTAACGGTTACATATCAAGTTATCAACTATAGTAATAAGAGGAGAGCTATGGCGTCCACAGGCGACCGTCTTCGACAATCTTCCTCCTCCGCCGCCGCCGAAGACATGGTGGAGATGGAGACGCAGCCCTTGTTTTCTCAGCTATTGACTTATCCCGTCGCCAACAATACCAGCCACCAGAGGCGTCGCCGGCTCGCCGGAAAACTCGGCTCCGCGCCCCCTAGCCGCCAACTGTCTTTTAGCCGCGATATAGGCCACGCTGCCAAAGAGACTTACTTGGTCACTCGCCTCAGCTTCACGCTCCTTCGATACCTCGGGTACTCTTTCTTCTTCTTCGTCTCTAGCTCTGTTTGGTTGCCGAGAAACCTCAAGGAAACCTCAAGGAAAATCGAAATATGGAAAAAGACTAATCATTTCACCTGCTCTTTTTGTATTTTGTTTTTTTTTTTCTTTTTATTGATTGAAAATGAAAATTTGGGTTATTTATTTCTAATCATTTATTTTCATTCAGGGTAGGCTACCGGTGGATCACAAGATTCCTTGCTCTTGGTTTTTATGCAATGTTACTTATGCCCGGATTTCTTCAAGGTGTGTGTTATGTAACTACTTGCTCATTTATTAATTCTCTATATAAATTATAAGTTCCGTTTTATTTACAGTTGGAAATTATATTCTTAGGTTACAATAAAAATTTAAAAATAAATTGTGTAAGGGATTCCATTTTACATCAATTGTTGATAAAGAGAAAGGAATGCAAAGAAACTAGTTGTTTCATTAAATAGATGATATATATATTCAATGATTCTCAAGGTGGTAAAGTTTTAGTTGTTTCATTAAATAGATGATTCTTGAGAAATCAGTGGAACATAACCTGATTGTTTATTTTTCTGCAGTTGCATATTGTTATTTCTTTTCGAGCCAGGTTCGGCGTAGTATTGTGTATGGCGATCAACCAAGAAATAGGTTGGTTGATTTTGTTAAAGGTGATTATATAGTTCTTTCGTTACAAAATCTGTGAATTCATTTCCTTCATGTACCATTTACAGGTTGGATCTGTATTTACCAACAGATAGTGGCGGGAAAAAGCCAGTTGTGGTATTTGTAACTGGTGGAGCCTGGATTATTGGGTGAGTGCTTTTAAATAGATGACACAGCTTAATGACTGCTGGAAGCTGTTAGAAAAGGAAAAAATTCTGCATATTCTGACCAATTCAGCAATTCTTTTAAATTTCTTTTATGAATTGGTTCAAGGGCCGTGAGACGATATTCTCCTTCTTTTTTTGGGTGTTATGTGAATCATTGTTAAATTAAGTTTCTGCTTATATATATGTGTAGCAATTTATTTGGTTACTTGACACTAAATTTCTATAGTTTCATGCTGATTTAGGTATAAAGCGTGGGGTTCTCTTTTAGGTATGCAGTTGGCTGAAAGAGACATCATAGTGGCATGTGTGGATTACAGGTAATTGGTTTTAGCACAAGCAGTACAAGTTGTAACATGCAATTACATTAACTTACATATGGTGCTTTGAATGAAGTATTTGAAAAACAATATCGGCTACTGGTAGACACTTATTAGTACACTAAACTATTCTCATCTGTTCTATTCTCTTGAAGAAATGTAGTAGCAGCATCAGTAAAAGTGCAAATAGGCATAAAACATAGACATTTATGTGTGATTAATGTCTAACAAACTTGATCAAGCATGCTAATTTATGTCAATTTGTCAGTTTACCCATATAGTGATAACTGGCTGAAACTTAAGTATATAGCATTTTGAAAGTTCAAATAGAAAACCCTTGTTTTGTGAGGTTAGTTTTCTACATATTCAAGACTTATATATAGCAGTATTACTTGTATCATGTAACCATCAACTGAACAATCTTGACATCAGGACACCCTTTACCCAAAAGCGATGTTGATATGAATCATATAATGCATGCAGAAATTTTCCTCAGGGTACCATCAGTGATATGGTGGAAGATGCTTCTCAGGGGATTTCATATGTCTGCAACAATATAGCAGACTATGGAGGTGACCCTAACAGGTGACAGTCTAATTACTTTGTACTTCCTTTTCGCATGCCATCTTCTAACTGATTTCTTTATTTTTTGGTCCTTTGTTATTTTTTGTGTAGAATTTATCTGATGGGGCAATCTGCTGGTGCACATATTTCTGCATGTGCTCTCTTGGAGCAAGCAATCAAAGAATCTAAGAAAGAAGAGAGCATTTCTTGGAGTGTGTCTCAGATAAAGGCTTATTTTGGTTTATCTGGCGGGTAAAGTTTTATTTGTTGCATTGTTATGGTTCTAGTGGAAGTTTACAGAATTTAATTGGATGCACCATTTGTCAAAATGTAGCTTCACAAAAAGGTCAAATGTGTTTGAAAAAAGGACAAATTCAAACTGTTAGAAACATAAATTTTGGTAAGCAGGGTATCATATACTTTTCCATATAGACATTACAATGCTGCACCACTTGATCAGCTCATTGTAGCATCAAGATGTAATAGAGATTGTTGGTCATTTGTTGCTTTGGTATTATGTTGATGGATCTATTGATTAACCTTTTTTCCTTCTCTCTGAACAGGTATAATTTATTTAAGTTAGTTGATCATTTTGATAGCCGTGGACTGTATCGTTCCATTTTTTTAAGGTACTTACCATGTGACAATTTGCTAGCCACTCATTGGCATACTCCAATCATTCATATTATATTTTTCTCTTGTTTGTTACTTAATGGAACTTTTGTTGTGATGCTTCATTGCAGCATCATGGAAGGTGAAGAATCCTTGCATCAATTTTCCCCTGAAGTGAGGGTACAGGACCCAGGCAATAAGAATGCTGTTTCTCTCTTGCCTCCTATCTATCTTTTCCATGGAACTGCTGATTATTCAATACCATCAGATGCCAGGTTAGAATGCCCCTGTTATTAGACTTGCATTCTTATGGGATTTTGATTTTTCCTGTGGAGATGATATGTAAATAGTACTTTTAATTCACTGATGTACTCATATTCTTCTGAAACAATGAATGAAACTTTTATGTAGTAGATGTCTAGATTTACTCAATTTGCATATTATGCCTCCTTAAATTGAATCCCAAAAAAGTTTTCTTAAATCAGGTATATAGTGGCAGTCATCCATGACTTGTGCTCTTCCTTTTTATACTATTTGTTCAATATCAGTTAAGTCCTTGAAAGATACAGTATGCATTTAGTGGAAAACTTCAATCACTTGGTCCATCTTGATACAGACATCTGAATACGCCTTAAACTTTTCTACAGAGTATATTGTACATGTGGATTGATACTTTCAGAAATTGATGTGTTATTTTGTGCAGTAAAATTTTTGTAGATAATCTTCAAAGGGCAGGAGCTCAAGCTGAAATAATACTATATGATGGAAAGACCCATACAGATTTGTTTCTTCAAGTAAGTGATGTTTCTGTCACTTTTACACACTTACCTCTTCCAGTTATTTCTTATTTTGGTACACCTACACTCTCTTTCAGAGTGTAGGCTCTTGGATAGCACTCTGAGGTAGGACCCTAGGAATTTATTTATGGGCATCTAACTCTTGGCTTTCACAGGATCCTCTAAGAGGTGGTAAAGATGAACTGTTTGACCAACTAGTTGCTGTAATACATGCTGGTGATAAGGAAGCTCTTGAGAAAGATGCTATGGCGCCTCCAAGAAGACGCCTTGTTCCTGAGATCTTGCTGAAGTTGGCAGGCAACATCAGTCCCTTTTAGGCCTCACACTTGTCATTATTTATCACCAGTACCATTTGTAAAAAGGCAAAGGTTTGACCAGCTCGTGAGAGTCCAAATGATTTGGAAGAAATTACAACATCTTCACTTCGACGAGGTTGTTCCATTGTAATCGAAAGGTTGAATATTATAGATGAAGATCAGTAGTCTCAAATATCATCTAGTGATTACTCTTCACATTTAACATAATTTTCTCCCTATATCATCTCATATGCAATATCCAAGTCATTGACATATTTAAAAACCGATTGTGACTATTCTTTTCGACCATAAAGGATGGAATCGTCTGTTGCGGTATATAAAAAACAATCAATTTGAAAATGCTGTAAGAAATGAAATGTCACAATATCATTTTTATACATGCCAAAGCGATGGAAAAGAAAAAATATCTTTTACGTACCCTCCCAGTTGGGGAACTTTTTTGGAAATGATACAATGAAAGATGTTTCTGTTCACAAAAGAAAAATTCCCCTCTAATGAGTTTTATAATCATTGGAGTTATACTAATCAACATTATAAGAAAAACCTAAGCAAAAACTTTATAAATAGAGTAAAAGCTCTCGACAAAACTCTAGATAAGGAATACATGCACAAACTCAAACATGAAAAAGCATCCATTTAATTATTGTCTTCTTCTAGTCTCGATATCGATCTTTTTTTTTTACGTGGCGTCCAACTAACATGCCATCCAACGGCCGTTCCAGAAATGATTACAGTTGGTCGCTGTATTGGGCTTGAGAGTGGGGAGGATTGGGTGGCACGGGGTCGTAGAATGCTACTTTGGTTTCTTTTGCGTTTGCCATGTTTGCCACTGTCCGGCCTCCTATTATAATCCATTACATAACCATTAGATAGCTGAAAACACAAAATTAGTAAACCAACATAAATAAGAAAAAATGAAACAATAATAAATCAATAAGATTTAAACAATGATTGTGTTTCTATCTAATAGTTCCTTTGCAAAGACAAAATTGCGATATGTGACACCTCTAGTGGAGAGGAGGCTGGGATTTTTTGGGACAAAGTGCATTACTTTACTATGGGATTTAGTATTTTTTTTAATTTCAGTAAATACCTTCCTATATGAACCTTTTTGTAAATAATATGGCAGTTATATAGGTTGATTACTGCTACTGTACTTTCCATTATATGTTTGATAGTAGTAATGTATTTTCTGTATTCAGAGACCATTGAACTTTTTCAATTAAATTAATGAAGTCTGTTTCTAATTAAATGAGTACCAAACCAAGTGATATGTGTGTGAAAATAAAACTACAAAAATTCACACCGATCAGAGTGATTAGCCAATCAAGTGGCATGACTAAGGTCGGTAAGAGATGACTCTGATAGAAGTAAACAAACTACTTTTGCGGGAAATAACATACCCACACGCCCAGACATTCTCCATTTGGTTGCTACAAAAACCCGCAGATACGCCTGAATCTAGCTATTTCTATTTCCAAGTCGAATGATTTTGTTGGACATGCGTGTAATATGTCCAATGTTGCCTATCCTGGGTTGGAATCTACCCTCAGCATGAATGGTTGGCTTGTCTGAATGAACTGCCAATATGATATCCTTTTCTGCTTGAAGAATTTTTCCAACTACATCACACTCGCGAAGAAGATGTTGTACACGAGAAGCATTATTGCTTTCCAAACATGATACTATTATGTTCTCTTTGTGGTGATGTGCACAGTTGTTAAATGGGTACCTGGAATACTCAGAACAAAAATGCGAAATATCATATATTTAATTGTATCAATTCACCTTTCATAGATCAAGAAATTAAAACTTTGAACATACTGAAAAAACAAGTCCAAAATTCTTTCCACTGCTCCAAGACGAATCAGTTCCTTCTCAACAACTTCACTACCAACCGTCAGTAATACTGAAATAAACTCTAATATCTTTAAACGATGATTCCCAAGAGGTGGCTGTAATCTGCCATATGTAGTAAACGACACATTGTCCACCGAAGAAACATCTAATAGCTTCAGCAAATCACCTGCAGGATAGTAGCCTGATTAAATTTAGTCCCTTCATAATTCGCCAGTGGAGGTTAGATGTTTGGTTAGCATCTCAATTGTTCTTTGCATAATCAACAAACCTCCAATGACTGAAATTATGCAACCACAATTTTTTAAATGTGGACATCCAGATGTGAGAAGTATTCAAGAGATATATGTACCACCATGAATGAACGTGCAAGTACAGCAGTCATACACAAACACCAACTTAACTTCATGCAAGTACTACACATCAAATGAAGGAGATAATTTTACCTAGGATCTCCAGCATGCCCACAACAGGCCCGGGATTAGCAGTAACTCTAGATCCACGAGTAATTTGACGTCCATACATATGTTCATACGCTCCCAATTTTGTTCTCCTTGGGTCTAACATTGACATGCATACCGACAGTGCGTTAACGAGAACAGATTTTGGCCGTGAGTCCTCCAAAGCATACCGAAATAATCTTCGTATAAAACTGCATAAAATACACGTACACATATGAAAATCAACACAGAAGCTAGAGCAGAAATGAGTGTATATGAATTACTAGTATATGTATGATGAAACAAATGCTACTTTGGGTTGGAGATTTTAGTAGAAATTCCAGGTGGAGCAAACCTTATTATAGCACAAAGCGTCTCTGATGCATGATCATGCACTTCAGGAGAATCCTACAGAAATCATGCTCATACAAATTTGCTCATTAACAGCAAATAAATCATCCTCATATTGAGACTAGTAATAGAAAAACACATAGCTGAAAGAAGCTATGCAATTTTCCTACCGGCAAATCAAAATTGCATAGCCTTCTTTTAGTAAGNCTCCAAAGCATACCGAAATAATCTTCGTATAAAACTGCATAAAATACACGTACACATATGAAAATTAACACAGAAGCTAGAGCAGAAATGAGTGTATATGAATTACTAGTATATGTATGATGAAACAAATGCTACCTTGGGTTGGAGATTTTAGTAGAAATTCCAGGTGGAGCAAACCTTATTATAGCACAAAGCGTCTCTGATGCATGATCATGCACTTCAGGAGAATCCTACAGAAATCATGCTCATACAAATTTGCTCATTAACAGCAAATAAATCATCCTCATATTGAGACTAGTAATAGAAAAACACATAGCTGAAAGAAGCCATGCAATTTTCCTACAGGCAAATCAAAATTGCATAGCCTTCTTTTAGTAAGAAATAGATTGCAGCACCACCTTCCATTAACAAGGCATTAGAAAGATCATTGGTCTAACTCTTTTCTCAAAAATTCACACAAACTATCAGTTCGAATATTCAGGGGGTAGAAAAACCCCAAGAGCCCCATGGGCATTGCAGGAATATAGCTTATATGTAAAATTAGTTACTTACTGAAGAGCTGAATTTGTTTGCAATCATCTCTAGCACATCTGTATCTTGTATCTGGTGCAATGCTTCCGTAAAACTTTTACAAATAGGTCCAAGACAAATGATTTGGGTTTTCATAAACCGCACTGCCTAATTGAGCACAACTAATAAAAAGCATGCCAATATTCAATGGCCCACAATCACATACTTCTCTCTTACAGTAAGGGTTAATAATCAAAAGCTCAAGACGCCAATTACTATTGTATAAGCTTAAAACAGTGAACAAGTTTTAAATACTACACGCAAAAAACAAAGTTAACTAACAACCAACCTCCATGATAGGTGTATTCCAGTTTGGTTTTTCAGCTTCTCAACGGTTTCTTTAAGACCCTGCATGCCCACATAAGAAAAGTATCAGCTCAACAATAACTAATGAAGCAAATAACTTAACTCCTAACCTTCAAAAGTATTCACCTCTTGATTTTTCTTAAGCCTCCGGACATGGGATAAAGGAGAATGTTTATTCTTAATGCAGTCCAACACAATCTTGCTCAATACATATATTCCTTGATGTGGACCAATAGCAGACACCGCGAATCTCCATTCATTTAAAGGCAAATTAAAAATCATTAATGTTGTAATTCTCACTTCAGCAGGAGGTTGGAAGTCCAAGAAAAGGAATGCAGAACGCAACCATCAAAATCACAAAGGAACAGTAACACTTACAGAAACACAAACTCCAAAGCCTATCAAGACAGGAATTTCCTGCTTCCCAATTATATTGTGAAAAATTAGAGAAGCAACCAGAAAAAAAAATTAAAGCAGTAAAACATGATTCAGATCACTTTATGCACCTTCAAGGTGGAACCCTTGGGGCCTCTGAAGCGATCCACCCATTTACAAAATTTCTCCTGCACACAATACTAGAGATTATAACAAGCTAAACAGTGAGCTTTTGCAATCTCCAGCATTAAAAAGAAGTATTGGGTCTGTCTCTTCATGGAATAGGTAGTAGGACACCCAGGCTTATATTCCTCATACTATCTCACATTCTTCTTTCACTAAACCCTAACCAACTCTAAAGTCTAAACCTTTCTAACATCAAACAAAAGCTCTAATCACCATGTTACATGAAGCCTGAACTGAAAACAACCTACCTGCACCACAACTACAGGGAATGCTTCCAGAAACATAAGTGATAAAAGGTTCATAACTTGCATATCTTTGAAGATCAATTGACAGGTGGAAGGAATTTTAATCAATACCCACCTTAGAGTCGGCCTCAATGACAATGCATTGCATCTTGTCTTGCAGTATTGTTATCGCCTGTAATCAAAACGTTTTGCACTCAAATCAGAAAATTAATACAATATAGGTCCTTTAGATTAAAAAAGCTTAATATTAGCCAATAGATAGAGCAATGTCATACACTTACTAAGTTTATTTATAATTTTATTTTAAATTATGTGATCATATTTTATTTATTCATATTCAAGAAATTTTCTAAAAAATTAATAGAAGGGCAAAAAAGTATATTAATAAAATTAATATTTTAAAAGAAATTAAGTATTGGGTGGGTCATTGACTAAAATGTAATTTTTTAAAATATATCATTGACTATTATGAGATATGAAATTATGCATTGACCTATTTGTAATTTAGAAATGTTTTATTGATTTATTTGTAATTAGGGTGAATTACATAAAAATCACAAATATAATTTCAAATTCCATAATGGTCAATACTTTATGTATTGACTAAAATGAAATTTTTGAAATTATGCTCACATGCAACTGTCCATAAAAAATTTATTTATTTACCATCCTGCCATTACCACTACTTGCAAAATGTTTTGAAATAACTAAAAAAACAAAAAGGGCAGTGAAGTAAATGACATGGGTTGACACGGAAAGTCCATTGACCTTTCTGTAACAAGACTATAAAACCCACTGACTATTGTGGAAAATAAAAGCCTAATATGATTTTTATGTAATTTTCAAATTAATCATTGATCTTTATGTAATTTTCTACAAATAAATCAATCAAACATTTCTAAATTACAAATTAATCATTGATTTGTATGTAATTTTCTATATATTAAATAACCTACATTTCTCTTTTTTCCAAAAAAGAGAAAAACAATATAGATAATTTATTAAATTAAGTAATAGATGAGTACAAAAATTTAGAGTCCGTAAAATGAATATAAAAAAAAATTGAAAAGACGAGAACACCCTTTCCGGGATAAAGTAGAATGTTCTAGAGCGGGAGGTCCCCTACTTCCCGCGTATTGAGTATTTAAGGTCTTCCTGGGTTAGCGGGTACATAGCTTGCTCCATTTCATATTAGGATCCAAGAAGCTCTCGGGTTCTCAGGGTTACGGCCCGAATAAGATGATCGAGGTGGTGCTGAATGACCGGCTGGGGAAGAAGGTGCGCGTGAAGTGCAACGAGGATGACACGATCGGCGACCTGAAGAAGCTGGTGGCGGCCCAGACCGGCACCCGACCCGACAAGATCCGGATCCAGAAGTGGTACAACATCTACAAGGACCACATCACTCTCCGCGACTACGAGATCCACGACGGCATGGGCCTCGAACTCTACTACAACTGACGTACGTACGTACGTCGTCGTTTCATTTATTGGATTAATAATCACCACGTGCATGTCAATTCATGGTTGATTGTTGGGTATTTATGTTGTATGCTTCGTGGTAAATTGCATGTATGCTTCATCGAGAGATTAATTGTATGTCAATCATCCATGTTGTAACTTGTATTTTGTGGTCAGCTAATTGAGAAATAAATGATTTCATTGCTAATGAATTGATTGGTTCTATGTCTATGTATGACTCTGTGGTAGCATGTAAAAATTTTCAATTACAACCAAACTAAGCAACAGAACTCTTCAGATTAATTGCATTGTTTTGGAACAACTGGGTCTTGAAGAGCCTGGGTTGTACTTGGTTGAATTACTACATGTGAAATTCACAGCTAACTTGCATTTAGAGGATTGAATACAGTTTCTGAGCTTATCCTGATTAACTTGGGTCTTCACAAAGACATGAATTTCCTCTTATGTATTAAATAAAGTTGTTTGGGATTTCTCAACCAATTGCTCAAGGTTTTTCTCAACCAATTCAATGGTGTTGTTTGCAAACTTCTCGGTTTTGCTTTTGTGGGTGGGTGGCAAATGTGTAGTTCTTGTTGGCCTTGTTAAGATTTTACATCAAAGGTGAAAACAGAAAGACCCAGTCTATCAGCTCTGGTTGGAGAGATCGATCTTCTAGGGTGAAGGGTGAAAAGGTCATTAAATTTAATTGATGATCAGATGTATGAAGCATATAGAGTACTCCTATTAATGCCTCTTCAGCTCTTGGAATGTCCCTGTTTACTTGATGTTAGTAACTCATCTGTTTACTTGACTTTGTATAGGCTGTTCTTTTTGTTGTATGTTTTATATGTGGAACACTATGCCTAGCTTGTAATTTGTATTGAGCTCCAAGTTTTAATGAAGTTACTAGCTTGTTTTAGTAAAAGGGTTGAATAGAATGATCAATCAAACTTGTATCTGTAAATGCATAGTAAGGCCAAATATATGATAAGCAAGTGACATTTAACAAGTCATAGTTGGGAGTTTACTAGAAGCTTTCCAGATTTGCAATAGATTCATAGACTTCTTAGTACATCTCATTCGCTTTGATGGCGAGGAAGTAAACATTGTGATTGATTTCAGCAAGAAGCTTGTTGTTTGTCGTACGATTCAAGTTTACCGGAATTTTGTATCTACATTGATACATATAGGTGATACGACTATTCGATATATATATAACCAAGTTCAATGTTGTCGTCATTGCTTGATTATTTTCTTACTGATTGAAAATGAATACTTGCTTTATTAGGCTTCCTGAAACTAAAGCATGCTTAAATCTGGATAAAACAACACCCTAAAACAACATGACTACACAAAAGAAGATTAAAAAAACGAAATCACGGGAATCTTTCGGACCACATTCACCTTACTAGCTCTACCACTCCCTTGAGTTATGGAACAGTAATTTTAATTTTGACGGTTTAGTACTAAAAATTTATCAAATATGCTCGAGCTACATACTTTTTTATATGGAGAAATTTTTCAATATAATCTGTCGTATCTAATATATGTGTTATAATATAAGTGAATATTATTAATATAAACATACTAAATGTTGGATTAGTATATTAAAGTGAGAGGAAACTCAAATTTGAGACGTGTTTAATATTATGGAAAAAAATATCACTAGATTAAGAGGTAATTATTAAGAATAATATAGTAACAGTTTTTACATTTGTGTTTTTTTTATGTATGAAATAAATATACAGTTTTTTTTATGAAAAAATAAATATATAGTTAGATTCATAGGAATCATAGCTTTGCAGTCATACACAGTTTTATTTGTACAAGTATTATCGTTTTCATAAGTTAATGAGCAATTAAGACACTTTCTCAATTTAGTGGCCACAAAAAAAAGAAGACACTTTCTCAATTTCTCATCTCATCGCGAGATTTGAGTGAGATGAATGCTTGAAACACGTTACATGTTTCTTTCTGCATTCGCATAGTTTCACTCTCAGGCTCTTTCTCCAATCCATTTTTTGACCCTTTGACTATTTAACTTTTACTAAGGTGGATCTTCTTAATTATATGAAGTTGAGAAAGATAAGTTGAAATGTATGTAAAGAAAAATGTTCATGTTATTATAATTTTGCTTTGACATTTTGATTAAAAATTTATCTAATAGTTAAGTATCTCTGATTTATAACATAGATAGTAAAAGTTTGTAAGACACAGCATATTTTTTTCTTTTTTCATTAAGACAAAAAAAATCAATAGTTATCATGGAAATTATGTGGGTCATGTGGATTATTATGTGTTTTTCAGGTTGCCTAATGGGATTTCCTTTTTCTTTTGAAAATTTGCACTTGATACATGTCACATTCTATTGACTTTTTTTTTTTTTTTTAAAACAAAAGCATACTATCACTATAATTTTAGGTTTTCCAATTAACATTCTCTAAAATGTTTGTTAATTGTAATAAATCTTTACTTGGTGTATTAGGTTCATGGCCAAAACATGTTTGCAATTGAGAAAAGACTATTCAAATACATTTTAAGAAAAGAAGGGGGAAATATATATTTTGACAATTTCCCATCCGGGAACAATATGAATTCAAGTATTTTCTAAAATGATTAAAACTGTGTCACTTACAATTACCGTAATATTTTCTTATTAGACAAACAACATAGTATACTTATGTTTTTGGACTGTCAATGTGTTCACTATACATTCAGAAATAAAATAACTTAATCAATGATCCATATCAACTCGACAATATAATATGTTACTGAATTGTTTCATGCAATAGTTGGACAACATTTTCACTTATAATTAATCTTGTAATGTATGGTTTCCTTGAAAAATATGATACCACAATTTCCTATCCCACAGTCCTCTATACTCTACAGTCCATAATCTTCAATGTTAACATTAAGATCCCTGCTTTCAAAGCAAAATAAGTAATAACAATTAATCCTAATTAATCGCAACCAATTAACCACAAATTAACAAATAGACATTGAGTTTGGGTTTGGGTGTAGTTTGGTTTGGTTTGAACAAATAGGTATCGTTTTCAGTGAAAAACAAGTAAAAGAAAGCGGAGTCAAATCCCAAACCCCAATCCCAATACCAAACCCAAACCCCCAGCATGGGCTACATCGCCAAAGCCCCAAAGGCCCGCCCACCGAAACGGCGACACAAGTGTTGAACCGCACGTGATTGGTGATGTCATCAACACTCCCCTCTCTCAATTCCACTCCACGTGTGTGTTGCTTTGGGCTGCCCACCCATTTTTTTTTTTTTTTTT
>QANT01007165.1:0-25397 GCA_003254885.1 Purshia tridentata | reverse complement strand
CTAGAGGATTGATAATCAGATTTCGACTGTGATTTCTGGTTTATTTGTGGTTCAAGGCTTAAATTGTTTCTCTGATCTGATTGTTTTAATTGAGTTTATTTTGAGGTTTTCAGTTAGATTTCACTCACACAAGCTCTAGTGAGCTTACCGGGTTTGTGTGTAAACCCGGTGCACCTGTGGGTGGGTGCAGTGTTTGGTTTTGCAGGTGAGCAAGCTGAAGAGGCAGTGGAGAGAAGATGAAGCAGTGGGACCAGCACTGTTTTCAGAAAGTTATTTCTCACTGTGACTTTTATGTAAAAGGTTTTACATTTGGTTTTATGTGAATTGTTTTGTAAAATTTCAGTTGTGCTTTCATAAATTATTTTATATTCATGGCTCAAAGTTTCAGAAAAAGGGCCCACAGGGAACAATTATCAGTTTTCAGCAGTTTAGGCACGTGCCAGAGGGTCGGGGCGTGTCATGCATTGAGTCAAATTTAGCTAACGTTGCAACAAAATGTGCCCAGTTGGCAAGAAAGACATCAAGTCGCACTTTCTCTTGTCTCGATTAGCGTGCCAGTCCTAAAGAGCCACTTTAAGTGCTAAGAATGCACGAAAACATCATTTGGGTGCATAGTCAGTCCTAGTTCATCCAAATTGACCCAACATTTTCTTGGTTTGCAAGAAAGACATAGGGAAGCGCTATCTCAGGTCTCGATATTAGCGTGCTAACTCTTAATAACATCTTTAGGCCCTAAGAATGCACAAAAATGCCATTTCGGTTCACATGGAGTCGAATTTGACTAAGGTTAATCCAAAACATTCCTAGTGGGGAAGACAGACATGAGGAAGCACTTTCTCGTGTCTCGGTTAGGGTGCAAGCCCTAAAGAACGACTTAAGATGCTAAGAATGCACGGATACGTTATTGCAGTGTACACTCAGTCCAATTTGGTTGAAGTTTGCACAGGAACGTCCTCAATTGACAAGAAACGCATGGGGAACCACTTTCTCAAGTTTGGATTAGCATTCTAGCAGAAATGAATTACCGTAGGTTTTAAGAATGCACGAATATGTCATTTCTATGCGCATTGTGTCAAATTTGGCTAATGTTGCAACAAAATGTGCTCGGTTAGCATTCTGGCCTTAAAGAAGCACAGTTTGCATTAGGGTACAACAAAAACGCCTTTTCAGTGCATAGAAAGTCCAACTTTGTCTAAATTGCACCAAAACGTGCGCGATTGCCAAGAAAGAGGGGATGAAGCACTCTCTAATGTCTCGATTAGCGTGCTAGCCCTAAGGAACAACTTTGGTTGTGAAGTATGAACGAAAATGTCATTTCGGTGTGCACTCGGCAGAATTTGGTGAAAGTTTCACCAAAACGTCATCGGTTGATAAGAAAGACAAGGGGAAGCACTTTCTCATGCTTGGATGAGCATTTTCCCCTTAAAGAAGCACATTTAGTGTTTAGAAGTAACGAAAACATCATTTTGGTGCATAGTCAGTCCACTTTCGTCTAAATTAAATCAAAACGTGCCCAGTTGGCAAGAAAGACACCAAGTAGCACTTTCTCTTGTCTCATTTAGCGTGCCAGCACTAACGAACAACTTTAGGTGTTATGAATGCACCAAAACAGCATTTGGGTGCATACTCGATCGAAGTTCGTCCAAATTGACCCAAAACTTTCTTGGTTTGCAAGAAAGACATGAGAAAGCGTTACCTCAGGTCTCAATATTAGCATGCTAACCCTTAAGAACATCTTTAGGCCCTAAGAATGCACAAAAATGCCATTTCAGTGCACAGCAAGTCCAACTTGATTAAGGTTAAACCAAAACGTTCCTAGTTGGGAAGAAACACATGGGGAAGCCCTTTGTCGTGTCTCAGTTAGCGTTCAAGCCCTAAAGAACCACTTTAGGCGCTAAGAATGCATGGATACGTCATTTCGGTGCATACTTAGTCCAATTTAGTTGAAGTTACACGGGAATGTGCTCGCTTGACAACAAACGCACGGGGAACCTCTTTCTTATGTTTGGATTAGCGTTCTTACCCAAATGAACTACCTGAGGTGTTAAGAATACACAAATACTTTATTTCAGTTCACATCGAGTCAAATTTGGCTAACATTGCAACAAAACATGCTAGGTTGGCAAGAAAGACACAGGCATGCTTGTTCTCAGGCTTGGGATAGCGTTCTAGCCTCAAAGAAGCACATTTCGTGTTTGGGTAGAACAAAAATGCCTTTTCGGTGCATACCCAGTCCAACTTGGTCCAAATTGCACCAAAACATTCTCGATTGGAAAGAAAGAGGCGATGAAGCACTCTCTAATGTCTCGATTAGCGTGCTAGCGCTAACGAACCTTTTTGGTTGTGAAGCATAAACGAAAATGTCATTTCAGTGTGCACTGAGTACATTTTGGTCAAAGTTGCACCAAAACGTTATCACTTGAGAAGAAGAACATGGGGAAGCACTTTCTCATGCTTGGATGAGCATTGTCAGCCTAAAGAAGCACATTTAGTGTTTTGAAGTAACAAAAACAGCATTTCAGTGCATACTCAGTCCACTTTTGTATAAATTGAATTAGAGCGTGCAAGGTTTGCAAGAAAGACATCAAGTAGCACTTTCTCTTGTCTCGATTAACGTGGCAACTCTAAAGAACCACTTTAGGTGTTAAGAATGCACGAAAACATCATTTTGGTGCATACTCGATCCAAGTTTTGTCCAAATTGATCCAACACTTTCTTGGTTTGCAAGAAAAACATGAGGAAGGGCTATCTAATGTCTCGATATAAGCGTGCTAACTCTTAAGAACATCTTTAGGTCCAAAGAATGAATGAAAACACCATTTCGGTGCACACTAAGTCCAATATGATTAAGTTTAAACCAAAACGTTCCTGGTTGGGAAGAAAGACAAGGGGAAGCACTTTCTCGTGTCTCAGTTAGCGTTCTAGCCCAAATGAACTACCTTAGGTGTTAAGAATGCACAATACGTAATTTCAGAGCGCATCGACTCAAATTTGACTAATGTTGCAACAAAACATGCTCGGTTGGCAAGAAAGACACAAGGATGCACGTTCTCATGCTTGGGTTATCGTTCTAGCCTTAAAGAAGCACATTTCGTGTTAGGGTAGAAAAAAAATGACTTTTCGGTGCATACCCAGTCCAACTTGGCCCAAATTGCACCAAAAGGTGCCCGATTAGCAGGAAAGAGGCAAGGAAGCACTCTCTCATGTCTCTCTTAGCGTGCCAACTCGGAGGAACCACTTTGGTTGTGAAGCATGAATGAAAATGTCATTTTGGTGCGCACTGAGTACAATTTGGTCAAAGTTGCACCAAAACGTTATCGGTTGACAAGAAAGACCTGGGGAAGCACTTTCTCATGCTTGGATGAGCATTGTCGCCCTAAAGAAGCACATTTCGTGTTTAGAAGTAACGAAAGCATCATTTTAGTGCATACTCAGTCCCCTTCGTCTAAATTGAATCAAAACATGCAAGGTTGGCAAGAAAGACATAAAGTAGCACTTTCTCTTGTCTCGATAAGGATGCCAGCCCTAAATCACCACTTTAGGTGTTAAGAATGCACGAAAACATCATTTTGGTGCATACTTGGTCCATGTTCGTCCAAATTAACCCAACACTTTCTTGGTTTGCATGAAAGACTTGAGGAAGCGCTATCTCTTGTCTTTCTTGCAAACCAAGAAATTGTTGGGTCAATTTGGATGAACTTGGACTGAGTAAACGAAAACGTCATTTCAGTGCGCACTTGGTACAATTTGGTCAAAGTTGCACCGAAACATTGTCGGTTGAAAAGAAAGACATGGGGAAGCACTTTCTTATGCTTGGATAAGCATTGTCGCCCTAAAGAAGCACATTTCTCGTTTAGAAGTAACGAAAACATCATTTCGGTGCATAATCAGCCTAATTTCGTCTAAATTGAATCAAAACGTCCAAGGTTGGCGAAAAAGACATCAAGTAGCACATTCTCTTGTCTCGATTAGCGTGCCAGCCCTAAAGTAGCACTTTAGGTGTTAAGAATGCATAAAAACAACATTTCGGTGCATACTTGGTCCAAGTTCGTCCAAATTGACCCAACACATTCTTGGTTTGCAAGAAAGACATGAGGAAGCGCTATCTCATGTCTTTCTTGCAAACCAAGGAAGTGTTGGGTCAATTTGGACGAACTTGGACCGAGTAAACGAAAACGTCATTTCTGTGCGCACTTGGTACAATTTGGTCAAAGTTGCACCAAAACGTTATCAGTTCACAAGAAAGACATGGGGAAGCACTTTCTCATACTTGGATGAGCATTGTCGCCCTAAAGAAGTAGATTTCGTGTTTAGAAGTAATGAAAACATCATTTCGGTGCATACTCAGTCCACTTTCGTCTAACTTGAATCAAAACGTGCCCGGTTGCCAAGAAAGACAGTAAGTAGCACTTTCTCTTGTCTCGATTAGTGTACCAGCCTAAAGAACCATTTTAGGTGTTAAGAATGCAAGAAAACATCATTTGGGTGCATACTCGGTCCTCGTTCGTCCAAGTTGACCCAACACTTTGTTGGTTTGCAAGAAAGACATGAGGAAACGCTATCTCATGGCTTGATCTTAGCGCGCTAACTCTTAAGAACATCTTTAGGCCCTAAGAATGTACGAAAACGCCATTTCGATGCACACTGAGTGCAATTTGATTAAGGTTAAACCGAAATGTTCCTGGTTGGGAAGAAAGACATGGGGAAACACTATCTCGTGTCTCGGGCAGCGTTCAAGCCAAAAAGAACCACTTTAAGCGCTAAGAATGTACGGATGCGTCATTCGGTGCACACTTAGTCCAATTTGGTTGAAGTTTCATGGGAACATGTTCGCTTGACAAGAAACGCACGGGGAACCACTTTGTCATGTTTGAATTAGCGTTGTAGTCCAAATGAACTAACTTAGGTGAAAAGAATGCAAGAATACGTCTTTTCAGAGTGCTTTAAATCATATTTGGCTAACGTTGCAACAAAACCTGCTCGATTGGCAAGAAACACATAGGGATGCACGTTCTCATGCTTGGGTTAGCGTTCTAGCCTTAAAGAAGCACATTTCACGTTATGGTAGAAAAAACACGCCTTTTCGGTGCATACCCAGTCCTACTTGGCCTAAATTGCACCAAAACGTACCCGATTGGCAAGAAAGTGGCGATGAAGCACTCTCTAATGTCTTGATTGGTGCGCTAGCCCTAAGGAACACTTTGGTTGTGAAGCATGAACGAAAACATCATTTCGGTGCGCACTGAGCACAATTTGGTTAAAGCTGCACCAAAATGTTATCGGTTGACAAGAAAGACATGGGGAAACACTTTCTCATGCTTGGATGAGCATTGTCCCCTTAAAGAAGCACATTTCGTGTTTAGGAGTAACGAAAACATCATTTCGATGCATACAAAGTCCACTTTCATCTAAATTAAATCAAAACATGCCCTGTTGGCACGAAAGACACCAAGTAGCACTTTCACTTGTATTTAGCGTACCAGCCCTAGAGAACAACTTTAGGTGTTAAGAATGCACCGAAACAGCATCTGGGTGCATACTCGGTCCAAGTTCGTCCAAATTGACCCAAAACTTTCTTGGTTTGCAAGAAAGACATGAGGAAGCGTTATATCAGGTCTCGATATTAGCATGCTAACCCTTAAGAACATCTTTAGGCCCCAAGAATGCACGAAAACGCCATTTCAATGCACAGTAAGTCCAATTTGATTAAGGTTAAACCAAAACGCTCCTAGTTGGGAAGAAAGATATGGGAAGCACTTTCTCGTGTCTCGGTTAGCGTTCAAGCCCTAAAGAACCACTTTAGGCGCTAAGAATGCATGGATACGTCATTTCGATACACACTTAGTCCAATTTGGTTGAAGTTGCACGGTGGGAAGCACTTTCTCGTGTCTCGGTTAGCGTTCAACCCCTAAAGAACCACTTTAGGCTCTAAGAATGCATGGATACGTCATTTCGGTACACACTTAGTCCAATTTGGTTGAAGTTGCACGGGAACGTGCTCGGTTGACAAGAAACACATGGGGAACCACTTTCTCATGTTTGGATTAGCGTTCTAGACCAAATGAACTACCTTAGGTGTTAAGATTGTGTGAGTACATAATTTTAGTGCGCATTGAGTCAAATTTGGCTAACATTGCAACAAAATGTGCCCGGTTGGCAAGAAAGACATCAAGTCGTCCTTTCTCTTGTCTCGATTAGCGTGCCAAGTTTGTCCAAATTGACCCAACACCTTCTTGGTTTGCAAGAAAGACATGACGAAGCGCTAGCTCAAGTCTCGATATTAGCGTGCTAACTCTTAACAACATCTTAGGCCCTAAGAATGCACAAAAACGCCATTTCGGTGCACACGGATTCGAATTTGACTAAGGTTAATCCAAAACGTTCTTGGTGGGAAAGACAGACATGATGAAGCACTTTCTCGTGTCTCGATTAGGGTGCAGGCCCTAAAGAACGAGTTAAGACGCTAAGAATGCACAGATACATCATTGCAGTGCACACTTAGTCCAATTTGGTTGAAGTTGCATGGGAAAGTTCTCAATTGACAAGAAACACATAAGGAACCACTTTCTCATGTTTGGATTAGCGTTCTAGCCGAAATGAACTACCGTAGGTGTTAAGAATGCACGAATACGTCATTTCTGTGCACATTGTGTCAAATTTGGCTAATGTTGCAACAAAACGTGCTCGGTTGGTGAGAAAGACACAGGGATGCACGTTCTCATGCTTAGGTTAGCATTCTAGCCTTAAAGAAGCACAATTCGCGTTAGGGTAGAACAGAAATGCCTTTTCGGTGTATAGCCAATCCAACTTTGTCCAAATTGCACCAAAATCTGCCCGATTGGCAAGAAAGAGGGGAGGAAGCACTCTCTAATGTCTCGAGTAGCATGCTAGCCCTAAGGAACCACTTTGGTTGCGAAGTATGAACGAAAATGTCATTTCGGTGCGCACTCGGTACAATTTGGTCAAAGGTTCACCAAAACGTTATCAGTTGACAAGAAAGACAAGGGGAAGCACTTTCTCGTGCTTGGATGAGCATTATCCCCTTAAAGAAGCACATTTCGTATGTAGAAGTAACGAAAACATCATTTCGGTGCATAGTCAGTCCACTTTCGTCTAAATTGAATCAAAACGTGGCCAGTTGGCAAGAAAGACACCAAGTAGCACTTTCTCTTGTCTCATTTAGCGTGCCAGCCCTAGAGAACAACTTTAGGTGTTATGAATGCACCAAAACAGCATTTGGGTGCATACTCGGTCCAAGTTCGTCCAAATTGACCCAAAACTTTCTTTCTTTGCAAGAAAGACATGAGGAAGCGCTATCTCAAGTCTCGATCTTAGCTTGCTAACCCTTAAAAACATCTTTAGGCCCTAGGAATGCACGAAAATGACATTTCAGTGCACAGTAAGTCCAATTTGATTAAGGTTAAACCAAAATGTTCCTAATTGGGAAGAAAGACATGAGGAAACACTTTGTCATGTCTCGGTTAGCATTCAAGCTCTAAAGAACCCCTTTAGGCGCTAAGAATGCATGGATACGTGATTTTGGTGCACACTAACGTGCTCGCTTGACAACAAACGCACGGGGAACCTCTTTCTTATGTTTGGATTAGCGTTCTAGCCCAAATGAACCACCTTAAGCGTTAAGAATGCACGAATACTTTATTTCAGTGCGCATCGAGTCAAATTTGGCTAACGTTACAACAAAACGTGCTAGGTTGGCAAGAAAGACACAGGCATGTACGTTCTAAGGCTTGGGATAGCGTTCAACTTGGTCCAACTTGGTCCAAATTGCACCAAAACGTTCTCGATTAGATAGAAAGAGGCGAGGAAGCACTGTCTAATGCCTCGATTAGCGTGCATACTAGGTCCACGTTCGTCCAAATTGAGCCAACACTTTCTTGGTTTGCAAGAAAGACTTGAGGAAGCACTATCTCATGTCTTTCTTGTAAAACAAGAAAGTGTTGAGTCAATTTGGATGAACTTGGACTAAGTAAACGAAAACGTCATTTCGGTGCCCACTCGGTACAATTTGGTCAAAATTGCACCAAAACGTTATTGGTTAAAAAGAAAGACAAGGGGAAGCACTTTTCATGCTTGGATGAGCATTGTCACCCTAAAGAAGCACATTTCTCATTTAGAAGTAACGAAAACATCATTTTGGTGCATAGTCAGTCTACTTTTGTCTAAATTGAATAAAAACATCCAAGGTTGGCGAGAAAGACATGAAGTAGTACTTTCGCTTGTCTCGATTAGCGTGCCAGCCCTGAAGAACCACTTTAGGTGTTAAGAATGCACGAAAACATCATTTTGGCGCATACTCGGTCCAAGTTCGTCCAAATTGGCCTAACACATTCTTGGTTTGCAACAACGACATGAGGAAGCGCTATCTCATGTCTTTCTTGCAAACCAAGGAAGTGTTGGTTCAATTTGGATGACCTTGGACCGAGTAAACGAAAACGTCATTTCGGTGCGAACTCGGTATAATTTGGTCAAAGTTGAACCAAAACGTTATTGGTTGACAAGAAAGACATGGGGAAGCACTTTCTCATGCTTGGATGAGCATTGTCGCCTTAAAGAAGTAGATTTCGTGTTTAGAAGTAACGAAAACATCATTTCGGTGTATACTCAGTCCACTTTCGTCTAACTTGAATCAAAATCTGCCCGGTTACCAAGAAAGACAGCAAGTAGCACTTTCTCTCCTCTCGATTAGTGTACCAGCCTCAAGAACCACTTTAGGTGTTAAGAATGCACGAACACATCATTTTGGTGCATACTAGGTCCTAGTTCATCCAAGTTGACCCAACACTTTCTTGGTTTGCAAGAAAGAGATGAGGAAGCACTATCTCATGTCTCGATCTTAGAGCGCTAACTCTTAAGAACATCTTTAGGCGCTAAGAATGTACGAAAATGCCATTTCGGTGCACATTGAGTCCAATTTAGTTAAGCTTAAACTGAAAAGTTCCTGGTTGGGAAGAGAGACATGGGGAAACACTTTCTCGTGTCTCGGGTAGCGTTCAAGCCAAAAAGAACCACTTTAGACGCTAAGAATGCACGGTTGCATCATTCAGTGCACACTTAGTCCAATTTTGTTGATGTTGCACAGGAACATGCTTGCTTGACAAGAAACGCACGAGGAACCACTTTCTCATGTTTGAATTAGCATTGTAGCCCAAATGAACTAACTTAGGTGTTAAGAATGCACGAATAAGTCATTTCAGAGTGCTTTATGTCATATTTTGCTAACGTTGCAACAAAACGTGCTGGGTTGGCAAGAAAGAAACAGGGATGCACGTTCTCATGTTCGCGTTAGTGTTCTAGCCTTAAAGAAGCACATTTCGTGCTAGGGTAGAACAAAAATGGCTTTTCGGTGCATACCCAGTCCAACTTGGTCCAAATTGCACCAAAACATGCCTGATTGGCAAGAAAGAGATGAGGAAGCACTCTCCTATGTCTCGATTAGCGTGCTAGCCCTAAGGAACCTCTTTGGTTGCGAATCATGAACGAAAACGTCATTTCGGTACCCATTAAGTACAATTTGGTCAAAGTTGCACCAAAACGTTAGCGGTTGACAAGAAAGACATGGGGAAGCACTTTCTCATGTTTGGATGAGCATTGTCGCTCTAAAGAAGTACACTTCAGGTTTAGAAGTAACGAAAACATCATTTCAGTGCATACTCAGTCCACTTTCATCTAAATTCGATCAAAACATGCCCGGTTGGCAAGAAAGACATGAAGTATCACTTTCTCTTGTCTCGATAATACACGAAAACATCATTTTGGTGCATACTTGGTCGAAGTTCATCCAAATTGACCCAACACTTTCTTGGTTTGCAAGAAAGACATGAGGAAGTGCTATCTTATGTCTCGATATTAGCATGCTAACTCCTAAGAACATCTTTAGGCCCAAAGAATGCACGAAAATGCCATTTCGGTGCACACTAAGTCCAGTTTGATTAAGTTTAAACCAAAACCTTCCTGGTTGGGAAGAAAGACATAGGGAAGCACTTTCTCGTGTGTCGGTTAGCGTTCAACCCCTAAGGAACCACTTTAGCCGCTAAGAATGCACGGATACATCATTTCGGTCCACACTTAGCTCAATTTGGTTGAAGTTGCACGGGAACGTGCTCGGTTGACACGAAGCAAACAGACTTTCTCATGTTTGGATTAGTCTTCTTGCCCAAATGAACTACCTTCGGTGTTAAGATTGTACGAATACGTCAGTTCAGAGTACATTGAGTCAAATTTGACTGATGTTGTAACAAAAAATCCTTGGTTGGCAAGAAAGACACAGGGATGCGCGTTCTCATGCTTGGGTTAGCTTTCTAGCCTTAAAGAAGCACGTTCCGCGTTAGGGTACAACAAAAACACCTTTTCGGTGCATACTCAGTCCAACTTGGTCAAAATTACACCAAAACGTGCCTGATTGCAAGAAGGAGGCGAGGAAGCATTCTTTAATGTCTCGATTAGCGTGCTAGCCTCCTAAGGAACCACTTTGGTTGCGAAGAATGAACGAAAGCATCATTTCAGTGCGCACTCGGTGCAATTTGGTCAAAGTTGCACCAAAACATTATCGGTTTGTAAGGAAGAAATGGGGAAGCACTTTCTCATGCCTAGATGAGCAATGTCGCCCTAAAGAAGCACATAGAAGTAACGAAAGCATCATGTCAGTGCATACTCAATCCACTTTCGTCTAATTTGAATCAAAACGTGCCTGGTTGGCAAGAAAGACATCAAGTAGCACTTTCTCTAACCTCGATTAGGGTGCCAGCCCTATAGAACAACTTTAGGTGTTAAGAATATATGAAAACATCATTTTGGTGTATGTTTGGTCCAAGTTCGTCCAAATTGACCTAACACTTTCTTGGTTTGCAAGAAACACATGCGGAAGCGGTATCTCATGTCTCGATATTGGCGTGCTAACTCTTACGAACATCTTTAGGCCGAAAGAATGCACGAAAATGCCATTTCAGCGCACACTCAATCCAATTTGATTACTTTTAAACCAAAACATTCCTAGTTGGGAAGAAAGACATGGGGAAACACTTTCTTATGTCTTGGTTAGTGTTCAAGCCCTAAAGAACCACTTTAGGCGCTAACAATGCACGGATACGTCATTTTGGTGCGCACTTAGTCCAATTTGGTTGAAGTTGCACGGGAACATGCTCGATTGACAAGAAACACACAGGGAACCACTTTCTCATGTTTGGATTAGCGTTCTAGCCCAAATGAACTACCTTAGGTGTTAAGAATGCACGAATATGTCATTTCATTGTGCATTGAGTCAAACTTGGCTAACATTGCAAGAAAACGTGCTCGGTTGGCAAGAAAAACACGGAGCTGCACGTTCTCGTGCTTGGGTTAGCGTTCTTGACTTAAAGAGGCACATTTCGTGTTAGGGTAGAACAAAGACGCCTTTTCGGTGCATACTCAGTCCAAAATTGCACCAAAACATGCCCGATTGCCAAGAAAGAGGTGAGGTAGCACTCTCCAATGTCTCGATTAGCGGGCTAGCCCTAAGGAACCGCTTTGGTAGCGAAGCATGAACGAAAACGTCATTTCGATGCACATTCGGTACAATTTGGTCAAAGTTGCACCAAAACGTTATCGGTTGACAAGAAAGACATGGGGAAGCACTTTCTCATGCTTGGATGAGCATTGTCGCTCTTAAGAAGCACATTTCGTGTTTAGAAGTAACGAAAACATCATTTTGATACATACTAAGTCCAGTTTCATCTAAATTGAATGAAAACGTGCCCGATTGCCAAGTAAGACATCAAGGAGCACTTTCTCTTGTCTCAGTCCACTTTTGCCTAAATTGAATCAGAACGTACCCAGTTGGCAAGAAAGACACAGGGATGCACGTTCTTATGCATGGGTTAGCGCTCTAGCCTTAAAGAAGCACATTCCCTGTTAGGGTATATCAAAAATGCCTTTTTGGTGCATACCCAGTCCAACTTGGTCCAAATTACACAAAAACTTGCCCGATTGGCAAGAAAGAGGCAAGGAAGCACTCTCTAATGTCTCGATTAGCGGGCTAGCCCTAAGGAACTACTTTGGTTGCGAAGCATGAACGAAAACGTTATTTCGGTGCACACTCGGTACAATTTGGTCAAAGTTACACCAAAACTTTATCAGTTGACAAGAAAGACATGGGGAAGCACTTTCTCATGCTTGGATGAGCATTATGGCCCTAAAGAAGCACATTGAAGTAACGAAAACAACGTTTCAATGCATCCTTAGTCCATTTTCGTCTAAATTGAATCAAAACGCTCCCAGTTGGCAAGAAAGACAACAAGTCACACTTTCTCTTGTCTCAATTAGCGTGCCAGCCTAAAGAACCATTTTAGGTGTTAAGAATGCATGAAAACGTCATTTGGGTGTATACTTGGTCCAAGTTCGTCCGAATTGACCCAACACTTTCTTGGTTTGCAAAAAAGACATGAGGAAGTGCTATCTCATGTCTAGATATTAGCGTGCTAACATTTAAGAACATCTTTAGGCCCTAAGAATGTACGAAAACGTCATTTCGGTGCACACTGAGCCAAATTTGATTAAGGTTAAACCAAAACGTTCCTGGTTGGGAAGAAACACATGGGGAAGCACTTTCTCGCGTCTGCGTTAGCGTTCAATCCCTAAACAACCACTTTAGGTGCTAAGAATGCACGGCTACGTCGTTTCGGTGCACACTTAGTCCCATTTGGTTGAAGTTGCACAGGAATGTGCTCGATTGACAAGAAACGCACAGGGAACCACTTTCTCATGTTTGGACTAGCGTTCTAGCCCAAATGAATTACCTTAGGTGTTAAGAATGCACGAATACGTCATTTCAGTGCGCATTGAGTCAAATTTTGCTACCGTTCCCAAAAAAGGTGCTCGGTTGGCAGGAAAGACAAAGGGATGCACATTCTTATGCTTGGGTTAGCCTTCGAGCCTTAAAGAAGCACATTTCATCTTAGGGTAGATCAAAAAGGCCTTTTCGGAGCATACCCAGTCCAAATTGTACCAAAACATGCCGAATTGGTAAGAAAGAGGCGAGGAAGCACTCACTAATGTCTTGATTTCCGTGCTAGCCCTAAGGAACTACTTTGGTTGCGAAGCATGAACGAAAACGTAATTTCGTTGCGCAGTCGGAACAAGTTGGCCAAAGTTGCACCAAAACGTTATCGGTTGACAACAAAGACATGGGGAAGCACTTTCTCATGCTTGGATGAGCATTGTCGCCCTAAAGAAGTACATAGAAGTAATGAAAATATCATTTCGATGCATACTCAGTCCACTTCTGTCTAAATTGAATCAAAACATGCCTGTTTTGCAAGAAAGACAACAATTAGCACTTTTTCTCTTCTCAATTAGCGTGCCAGCCCTAAAGAACCACTTTAGGTTTTAAGAATGCACAAAAACATCATTTGGGGGCATATTCAGTCCAAGTTCATCCAAATTCACCCAACACTTTCTTGGTTTGCAAGAAAGACATGAGGAAGCGCTATCTCATGTCTTGATATTAGGGTACGCACGGGTAACCACCTTCTCATGTGTGGATTATTGTTCTAGCCCAAATGAACTACGTTAGGTGTTAAGAATGCATGAATATGTCATTTCAGTGCGCGTTGAGTCAAATATTGGCTAACATTCCAAAAAAAGGTGCTCAGTTGGCAAGAAAGACACAGGGATGCACGTTCTTATGCTTCGATTAGCATTCTAGCTTTACAGAAGCACATTTCGTGTTAGGGTAGTAGAACAAAACCGCCTTTTCGGTGCATACCCATTCCAACTTGGTCCAAATTGCACCAAAACGTGCCCAATTGGCAAGAAAGAGGTGACAAATCACTCTCTAATGTCCCTATTAGCGTGCTAGACCTAAGGAACCACTTTTGTTGTGAAGGATGAACGAAAACGTCTTTTCGGTGCTCACTCGGTAAAATTTGGTCAAAGTTGCACAAAAACGTTATCAGTTGACAAGAAAGACATGGGGAAGCACTTTCTCATGCTTGTATGACCATTGTCGCCCTAAAAAAGCACATTTCACGTTTAGAACTAACAAAAACATCATTTCGGTGCATACTCAATCCACTTTCACCTAAATTGAATCAGAACGTACCCGGTTGGCAAGAAAGACAACAATTAGCACTTTTTCTCTTCTCAATTAGCGTGCCAGCCCTAAAGAACCACTTTAGGTGTTAAAAATGCACGAAAACATCATTTTGGTGCATACTCAGTCCAAGTTTGTCCAAATTGACCCAACACTAAAGACATGACGAAGCGTTATCTCATGTCTCGATATTAGCGTGCTAATTGTTAAGAACATCTTTAGGCCAAAGAATGCACGAAAACGCCATTTCGCTGCACACTAAGTCCAATGTGATTAAGGTTAAACCAAAACGTTCCTGGTTGGGAAAAAAGACATGGGGAAGAACTTTCTCGTGTCTCCATTAGCGTTAAATCCCTAAAGAACCACTTTAGGCGCTGAGAATGCACAAATACGTCATTTCGGTGCACACTTAGTCCAAATTGGTTGAAGTTGCAAGGGAACGTACTCAGTTAACAAGCAACGCACTGGCAGCCACTTTCTCATGTTTGGATTAGCGTTCTTGCCCAAATGAACTACCTTAGGTGTTAAGAATGCACGAATACGTCATTTCAGCGCACATTGAGTCAAATTTGGCTAATGTTAAAAAAAAATGTGCTAGGTTGGCAAAAAAGACACAGGAATGCACGTTCTTATGCTTGGGTTAGCGTTCTAGCCATAAAGAGGCACATTTCGTGTTAGGGTAGATCAAAAATGCCTTTTCGGTGCATACCCAGTCCAATTTGGTCTAAATCGCACCAAAATGTGCCCGATTGGCAAGAAAAAGGCGATGAAGCACTCTCTAATGTCTCGATTAGCGTGCTAGTCCTAAGGAACCACTTTGGTTGCGAAGCATGAACGAAAACGACTTTTCAGTTCGCACTCGGTACAATTTGGTCAAGTCACCAAAATGTTATCGGTTGACAAGAATGACATGGGGAAGCATTTTCTCATGCATGGATGAACATTGTCGCCCTAAAGAAGCACAAAGAAGCAGCAAAAACATCATTTAAGTTCATACTCAATGCACTTTCGTCTAAATTGAATCAAAACGTGCAGGGTTGGCAAGAATGACATCAAGTAGCACTTTCTCTTGTCTCGATTAGCGTGCCAGCCCTAAAGAACCACTTTAGGTGTTCAGAATGCACGAAAACATCATTTTTGTGCATACTCGGTCCAAGTTCATCCAAATTGACCCAACACTTTCTTAGTTTGCAGGAAAGACATGAAGAAGCGCTATTTCATGTCTCGATATTAGCGTGCTAACTCTTAAGAACATCTTTAGGCCCAAAGAATGCACGAAAAGGCCATTTCGGTGCACACTAAATCCCATTTGATTAAGGCTAAACCAAAACGTTCCTGGTTGAGAAGAAAGGCATTGGGAAGCACTTTCTCATGTCTCGGTTAGCGTTCAAGCCCTAAAGAACCACTTTAGGTGCTAATAAAGCACGCATACGTCATTTAGGTGCACATTTAGTCTAATTTGGTTGAAGTTGCGAGGGAACGTGCTCGATTGACAAGAAACGCACGGGGAACCACTTTCTCATGTTTGGATTAGCGTTCTAGCCTAAATGAACTACCTTAGCTGTTAAGAATGCACGAATACGTCATTTCAGTGCGCATCGAGTCAAATTTGGCTAAGATTGCAACAAAACGTGCTCAGTTGGTCAGAAAGACACAAGGATGCGCATTCTCATGCTTGGGTTAGCGTTCTAGCCTTAAAGAACCACATTTTGTGTGAGGGTTGTAGAATAAAAATGCCTTTTCGGTGAATACCCAGTCCAACTTGGTCCAAATTACACCAAAACGTGCCCGATTGGCAAGGAAAATGCCAGGAAGCACCCTCTAATGTGTCGATTAGCATGCTAGTCCTAAGGAACAACTTTGGTTGCCAAGCATGAATGAAAAGGTCATTTCGGTGTGCAGTAGGTACAATTTGGTCAAAGTTGCACCAAAATGTTATCGGTTGACAAGAAAGACATGGGGAAGCACTTTCTCATGCTTGTATGAGCGTTGTCGCCCTAAAGAAGCACACTAAGTCCAATTTGATTAAGGATGAACCAAAACGTTCCTGGTTGGGAAGAAAGACATTGGTAAGCACTTTCTCGTGTCTCGGATAGCGTTCAAGCCCTAAAGAACCACTTTTGGCGCTAAGAATGCTCAGATACGTCTTTTTGGTGCACACTTTGTCGAATTTGGTTGAAGTTGCACGGGAACGTGCTCGATTGACAAGAAACGCACGGGGAACCACTTTCTCATGTTTGGATTAGTGTTCTAGCCCAAATTAATTACCTTAGGTCTTAAGAATGCATGAATACTTCATTTCATTGCACATTGAGTCAAATTTGGCACACTTTACATCAAAACGTGCTCTGCTGGCAAGAAAGACACAGGGATCTCATGCTTGGGTTAGCGTTCCATCCTTAAAGAAGCAAGTTACGCCTTTTTGGTGCATACCAGTCAAACTTGGTCCAAATTGCACCAAAACACGCTCGATTGGCACGAAAAAGGCGAGGAAACACTCTCAAATGCCTCGATTAGCGTGCTAGTCCGAAGGAACCACTTTGGTTGCGAAGCATGAACTAGAACGTCATTTTGGTGCGCTCTTGGTACAATTTGGTCAAAGTTGCACCAAAACATTATTAGTTGACAAGAAAGACATGGGGAAGCACTTTCTCATGCCTGCATGAGAGTTGTTGCCCTAAAGAAGCACATTTAGTGTTTAGAAGTAACGAAAACATCATTTCGGTGCATACTTAGTCCACTTTTGTCTAAATTGAATCAAAACGTGCCGGGTTGGCAAGAAAGACATTAAGTAGCACTTTCTCTTATCTCGATCAACGCGCCTGCACTAAAGAACCACTTAGTTGTTAAGAATGCACGAAAACATCATTTGGGTACATACTCGGTCCAAGTTAGTCCAAATTGACCCAACACTTTCTTGGTTTGCAAGAAACACATGAGGAAGCGCTATCTCATGTCTCGATATTAGCCTACTAACTCTTAAGAACATATTTAGGCCCTATGAATGAACGAAATCTCGATTTCAGTGCACACTAAGTCCAATTTGATTAAGGTTAAACAAAAACATTCATGATTGGCAAGAAAGACATGGGGAGGCACTTTCTCGTGTCTCGGTTAGCGTCCAAGCCCTAAAGAACCTTTTTAGGCGCTAAGAATGCTCAGATACGTCATTTCGGTATACACTTGGTCCAATTGGGTTGAAGTTGCATGGGAACATGGTCATTTGACAAGAAACGCACGGGGAACCACTTTCTCATGTTTGGATTAGTGTTCTAACCCAAATGACCTACCTTAGGTGTTAGGAATGCACGAATACATCATTTCATTGCACATTGAGTCAAATTTGGCTAACTTTGCAACGAAACGTACTCCGCCGGCAAGAAAGACACAGGGATGCATGTTGTCATGCTTAGGTTAGTGTTCTAGCCTTAGAGGAGAACATTTCATGTTAGTGAAGAACAAAAACGCCTTTTCGGTGCATACCCAATCAAACTTGGTCCAAATTGCACCAAAACACGCCCGGTTGGCAAGAAAGAGGCTAGGAAACACTCTCTAAGTCCTCGATTAGCGTGCTAGCCCGAAGGAACCAGTTTGGCTGCGAGGCATGAACGAGAACGTCATTTTTGTGCTGAATCGGTACAATTTGGTCAAAGTTGTACCAAAACCTTATCCGTTGACAAAAAAGACATGGGGAAGCACTTTCTCATGCTTCGATGAGCATTGTCGCCCTAAAGAAGCACATTTCGTGTTTAAAAGTAACAAAAACATCATTTCAGTGCATGCTCAATCCACTTTCATATAAATTAAATCAAAACGCGCCCTGTTGGAAAGAAGGACATCAAGTAGCACTTTCTGTTGTCTTGATTAGTGTGCCAGCCCTGAAGAACCACTTTAGGTGTTAAGAATGCCGGAAAACATCATTTGGGTGCCTACTTGATACAAGTTCATCAAAATTGACCCAACACTTTCTTGGTTTGCAAGAAACACATAAGGAAGCGCTATCTCATGTCGCGATATTAGCATGCTAACTCCTAAGAACATCTTGAGGCCCTAAGAATGCACGAAAATGCCATTTCGGTGCACACTAAGTACAATTTGGTTAAGGTTTAATCAAAACATTCCTGGTTGGGAAGAAAGACATGGGGAAGCATTTTCTCGTGTCTCGGTTAGCGTTCAAGCCCTAAAGAACCACTTTAGGCGCAAAGAATGCACGGATACGTCATTTCGGTGCACACTAAGTCGAATTTGGTTGAAGTTGCACGGGAACGTGCTCGGTTGACAAAAAACGCACAGGGAACCGCTTACTCATATTTGGATTTGCGTTCTAGCCCAAATGAACTCCCTGAGGTGTTAAGAATGCACGAATACATCATTTCATTGCGCATTGAGTCAAATTTGGCTAACTTTGTAACAAAACGTGCTCGGCTAGCAAGAAAGACACAGGGATGCACGTTCTCAGGCTAGGGTTAGCGTTCTAGCCTTAAAGAAGCACCTTTTGTGTTAAGGTAGAAAAAAGCACCTTTTCAGTGCATACCTGATCCATTTGGTCCACATTGCACCGAAACGTGAACGATTGGCAAGAAAAAGGCGAATAAGCACTCTCGAATGTGTCAATTAGTATGCTAGCCCTGAGGAACCACTTTGGTTGCGAAGCTTGAACGAAAACGTCACTTCGGTGCGCACTAAGTACAATTTGGTCAAAGTTGCACCAAAACTTGATCGATTGACAAGAAAGACATGGGGAAGCACTTTGTCATCCTTGGATGAGCATTGTCACCCTCAAGAAGCACATTTCGTGTTTAGAAGTAACAAAAACCGCATTACGGTGCATATTCAGTCCAGTTTCATCTAAATTCAATCAAAACGTGCCCGGTTGCTAAGAAAGACATCAAGTAGCACTTTCTCTTGTCTCGATTAGCGTGCCAGCCCTAAAGAACCACTTTAGTTGTTAAGAATGCACGAAAACATCATTTGGGTGCTTACTCGGTACAAGTTTGTCCAAATTGACCTAACACTTTCTTGGTTTGCAAGAAACAGATGAGGAAGCGCTATCTCATGTCTCGATATTAGTGTGCTAACTCTTAAGAATATCATTAGGCCCCAAGAATGCACGAAAACGCCATTTCGGTGCACACTAAGTCCAATTTGATTAAGGTTAAATCCAAACATTCCTAGTTGGGAAGAAAGATATGGGGAAGCACTTTCTCATGTCTCAGTTAGCGTCCAAGCCCTAAAGAACCACTTTAGACACTAAGAATGCACGGATACGTTATTGCAATGCACACTCAGTCCAATTTGGTTGAAGTTGAACAGGAACGTCCTCAATTGGCAAGAAACGCATGGGGAACCATTTTCTCAAGTTTGGATTAGCGTTCTAGCAGAAATGAATTACCGTAGGTGTTAAGAATGCACGAATACATCATTTCTATGCGCATTGTGTCAAATTTGGCTAATGTTGCAACAAAACGTGCTCGGTTGGCGAGAAAGACACAGTTTGCGTTTAGGGATGCACGTTCTCATGGTTAGGTTAGCATTCTAGCCTTAAAGAAGCATAGTTTGCGTTTGGGTAGAACAAAAACGCCTTTTCAGTGCATAGAAAGTCCAACTTTGTCCAAATTGCACCAAAACGTGCGCGATTGGCAAGAAAGAGGGGAGGAAGCACTCTCTAATGTCTCGATTAGTGTGCTAGCCCTAAGGAACCACTTTGGTTGTGAAGCATGAACAAAAATGTCATTTCGGTGTGCACTTGGCACAATTTGGTTAAAGTTTCACCAAAACGTCATCGGTTGATAAGAAAGACAAGGGGAAGCACTTTCTCATGCTTGGATGAGCATTGTCCCCTTAAAGAAGCACATTTCGTGTTTAGAAGTAACGAAAACATCATTTCGGTGCATAGTCAGTCCACTTTCATCTAAATTAAATCAAAACGTGCCCAGTTGGCAAGAAACACACCAAGTATCACTTTCTCCTGTCTCATTTAGCGTGCTAGCACTACAAAAAAGTTGCTTTTTAGCGAGGAAACTTTTCCTCGTGAAACATAAGCTTATCCTCGCTATAGAAATTTAGCGAGGATTTTTTGCTCGTCATCAATTTGTCACCGTAGCACTGTCGAGGAAAGCCCATGGCGACTAAAATTTTAGTTCCTTGCTATACTGTTTCCGTGGCGATTACAAACATTTCTCGCTAAATCCTTTTTGCGAGAACATAATTCCTCGCGATAAAGGAGTTAATTTGACGTAAAAGACTTAAAAAAAGGCCTTCAAATCATTTTAGCAACGAAATTTGTATCCTCTCTAAAGATAAAATCCTCGCTAAAAACTAATAATTAATTAAGATATTGTATTTTAAAATAAAAATATTTATTTATTTTCGGCGACAAAATGAGATTTCCTTGTTGTACGTGATTTATAATGAAAAATTTTATTCTCCCTATAGGTTATTTAGGGTGAGAAAACAAATAAATGTGATATTGTCCTTACAATATATTTCCTTTGGCGAGGAATACTTTCCTCGCTATAGGTGCTCTAAATCAAGGAACTAGTTTTTTGACACCAAAAGTTTGATATTTTATAGATCATTTTGTATTTTTTTTATATTTATTGATAACCAAATAAGACAGATTAAAACAAGATATACCATATATCAATATATACTAGTTCATACTAGTTTCACAATGCCATTAGATATTCAATAGGTCTCCTAAAAGTAATAATTAAGTACAAAAGTAAGCAGAAGACATTAAACTGATGACTACTTAACATGCATAGAGGGAGTCATCATTAAGTTCATCAAAACTAACACTTAGAAGCCATCATAGAGAGAGTCATAATTAATTGTATCAAAACTAACATGCTAGTAGTCATCATCCAGGGAGTCATAACTCAATGCAACGAAAAGAAAAACTTATTGAGGAGGTCATTGGCTCGACATGTACATATTCATAAATTCCTCAAACTTGTCGCTCCTCTCCTCAGACTTTTTGATCTTCTCCTCCAAGACTTTGATTACTTCACTTTGATGGTCAAGTTGTTGTTGCTGAGTCTTAACAATCTGTTGTTGAGCTTGAAGTTGTTCCTCTAGCTCTATATTCTTTTGAGTCACAGATGATCGAGCGTGAGATTCTGCAGGTCGAGGGCCAAAACCACAACCCTTGATGTAGCCAGATCTGACCCCAAGGACTTTCGCACATATTTCATCATCTGTCATTGTTCTAGTCCCATTTTCAAGAGTAGTCTCATTCCGCATAGAAATCATCTTGTCCTAGAAATAAATAAACTTAAAATTATAATTTACTTTTTAAAAATTAAGTCCTATTATAAGAATTAGGTGGTATGCTAAAAATATTGAAGAAAAGGAACAAAAGAATACATACTTACCCACATAACTTTTGCTCCTACATCCCATCCATTTTTCTCATTTTTATGTTCTGTTTCAAAGCGATCAATTGCACCTTGCCTCTCACCATTTGCTTCAGCCTAGCAAATTCATACATCAATCAAAGTTAACATGGATGCTGCAGAGAGAGAGAGAGAGAGAGAGAGAAAGAGAGAGAGCTTGATCATATAATCATTCAAGAGCTCAAGGATTTTCGTGAACCAAATGTCAAGGAATTGCTTAAATCTATCTGCTTTAGATTTTTGAGATAATTATTGACTGTTTATAGGCAAAAAACAAAGTGATTTCTAGTGCACAAAGTGATTGTTGCTGCTTTAGACAACAAAGTAATTGCTGGTGCACAAATTTACTATTTATAGGCATACAACAAATATAGATGTTATAGTATTTACTGTAAATGTTAGTTTATAACTTTTATATATAAAAAAGAGCTAATGATATCTTACAATCTCTTCTTGGTGTGCCATGAAAGACTTTGACCCAGCTTTGTGGTTGTACTTTAACTCCGACCTATTCTTAGTATTTTTCTCTGAGCGTTCCTACAAATAATTGAAAATAAATGGAAGCAATTATCAAGAAATCCACATATCTAGGCCTCCGAACAACACATCTTCAACACCTTAATCTTCCAACTATCACTACCTGGTGTTCCAATACTTGATTAATAGCTCTATAAGCAGACAAAGTAAGGGGTGCTTCGCAACCAAAACAAAAATTATCATCATTAAGGCGTACTTTCAGAGATGCCTCAAATGGCAAGACGAGACAAGCATTATAAAGTAAATAAAAGAAATAAATAGTATGCAAAGTGCATGGCATTTACAATTTTGAAAGGCCAAAAGATATACAAGTTGGAGTTGGTAGGCTTTTTAGTATCTCCCAGTGAGAAAAATAAGCATTAATGTTTTGGTTAACAGAACAGACAAATCCCTGCTAAATAATATCATTTTGCAATAAAGAATATACAACAATTTGCAATGTTAAAGTTACTATTGATTGCTCTATCCCATTTCTATGAGATATATTCCCTTCAACATCCTCTTAGTATGTATTCCCCTTTCATATACTTGGAAACCACAAAGGTATGCCCCGAATATGGCACAACCTGGAACAAATCTTCCAGGGCTTAGAGTGTCCTCTACCTGAATACTTATACTTTTCAAACCTGTCAAAGGAATCTCCATTTTCAATTTAAAAACTATTAATAATTTGATCTATGATCCCCCCATACATACTCACCATGTACCCACCGAAAATCCCTCCCTCCACCCTTTCCCTGGTCTCTTAAAATTCCAAAGGGGTTGTGAATAGAGTCAGGAAGGGAATGTTTTATGCTTTTCTACCTTCTTTTATTTAAATAAAAATGTGAAAGTAGTGTTAAGAAAATAAAACAAATGAGCTTTAAAATAAATTAACAATTTTACCAAGAACTTTGTGCTGGAATAGCGTGTACAGAGGAAATCCCATTCCTCCTGAGTAGATACTTGAGGATGTTTGTTTTTTCGAGCCTCATCAATTGTTGGGTACTTAGCAAAATGCAACTTCAGCGCATGTCGAAAATCACAGAACCGTCTTTGAAACAGCGTCTGAACACATTTTTGAACATGAGGCAGCTACATATCAATGTCGTACTTACTCTGTATGGAACCAATTTCAAGTTACTGATAAGTGACAAGCTGATAATATCAATGTCGTACTTAAAATTGAAAACTATAATTGGCAAGCTGATACTTTAGGCAGAGGATGTCACAAATGTCTATATTCAAGAAAATTAAAGCAAGATTTTTGAATTATCATTATATATTTTACCTTGTAATGATGAAGTACTAGGACAGTCTATACAGCATATGTGGTTAGAAAGTTTTCTGTCTTTTTCCTTTTAGGCAGAGGATGTCACAAATGTCTATATTCAAAAAAATTAAAGCAAGATTTTTGAATTATCATTATATATTTTACCTTGTAATGATGAAGTACTAGGACAGTCTATATAGCATATGTGGTTAAAAAGTTTTCTGTCTTTTTCCAATCCCTTGCATTTGTTATATACCCTTCGACACTTCCATGTTATCATACTAATTAATCTACTTTACGAACAACTCAGAGGCCCCAAATAATATCGCAATGTAATATCAGCAATATATGGAAAAAATAAGATGTTTCTATTAGAGGCCCTAGAGGAAATGCTATTAGATAATTTTTATATGAGCAATGTAATCATTTAGTGGAAAAAAAAATAAAAATGAAGCAACTTACTGTTATTTTTGCAATCATCTTAGTCTTGTCAACTTGATCTATATCCTTCCATTTCTCCACATTTAGTGGCGCACAAGTTCTAACCGTGAAGCCAATTTCATTCACAAACATAGATGCATTTGGACCAGTGGGCCTCCCATTCTCACTATTCAAAGTGACTGGTATTTTTCCACCTTTAAGATGAGTCTGAAGTTTATCAGAATTAAGTCCACGAGACTTTGATCTCACATTTTTCACAGCACCTACATCACATTTATTAATTAATTATTTTGGGATGCATAAAAGTTCTCTTTTATTGACATAAAATATAACACATACCAATACCATTAGTACTTCCCTCAGTGCCAGCTGATGTCACAACAGCAACATCCTCATCTTGTGAAGTATGCGAAGACACCTGATTAGTAGTTTGGAGAAGACTGCGTTTTCTGCTACGGGTTGCCATTAATATTTACCTACTATTTAGACAATTAATAATTATAGTGCACAAAAGAAAAGTTAGGACTTCATTTTTTACTTGTTTAGAAGCCTTGACGATAGTAGTTCATTTCATTAATAGACCAAAAGAAATACACATAGTAAGGGGGCCATATATAATGAACCTAAACCTTTTCATGCCTAATACAAAATTAACAATTTAAGCTAACAAATACACAAAGGCCAAGAAAAAAATACATGGAAGCTGAAAAAGAAAACAAAAACAAAATAAAAGAGCATATACATCTATCATACTTAATCACTATCATCATCACTCTCAAAAAAACCTTCACCTTCACCTTCACCTTCAGTTTCATCACCAAATGAAGTAACTTCTTCAGTAACATCATTTATAAAATCAGTAAGATCATCTTCTACTACCCTTATGTTGTTCTCAATGTTTGAACTAATGATTTCAGGTTCAACATCTGTTCGATTTAATTGGCGATTTTCTAGATCATCTGCCTGAACATGCCATTCCATATCATTGAACTCTTCTTGGTAAGCTTCATTATTAGTTGCTTGCTGACTAACTTCATCTACCTCTTCATCTACATTTATCACTGGGACATCCCACAAATGTCTGTATTGCACTTTTTGAACAACTTTCCAACTTGAACCCAATTTATAATCATCCAGATAGAACACTTGCTGTGCTTGAGTAGCAAGTATGTAAGGATCACTTTCATACCAGGTAGAGCTTACATTAATGCTTGTGAGATTGTAATATTTTCTTATCCTCCTTTTACTGGCATCTGTGTTAAACCACTTACACTTGAAAAGAAACACCTTATAGTTCATAATGTAAGTCAATTCTACAACATTCAATAAAACACCATAGTAATCCTGACTCCCACCAACGTGTTCACCCGGGACAAGGATTCCACTATTTTGTGTGGTCCGATGATTATCAATATCTTTAGTATGGAATCGAACTCCATTAACGATGCATCCAGTGTACATATGAACCCTAACATGAGGTCCACAAGCCAAAGAATATAGTGAATCAGTAGCTTCCACTGATCTTGTATGGTGCAAATTTTTCATCTAGACAAAATAATTACAAACATATATAACTGTCGGGCTCTAAAATTAAAAGAAGGATGCATGCTATTCAATTAATAGAGGCATGTATAACTTACATGATTTTAAAACCACTTAGGAAACTCAAGCTCTTGTCTTTTAT
>QANT01007164.1:0-20377 GCA_003254885.1 Purshia tridentata | reverse complement strand
TGATTTATCTCCTTTTAAATTATGTAATAAAGTTCTTGGCCTAAAATAAAATAAAATAAAATTATGTAATAAAGTTACTCTTTTGCCCTTCTATTATTCTATTTTTATTTTCATTAAAATTCAATTTATTTGACATTTATGTAACAGTAAAATGTTTTTTTTACTCGAGTCATAAGGAACAGTGGAGTAATTAGTATCAGGTCTAACATTTTGATAGACGTTTTATAGGATTTTGGAGTAATTAGTATCAGGTAAGATTTTGGAGTAATGGAATAAAATTTTAATTCTAAGTGATTTAACAATGTTTTATAAATTCATATTTTGTTATACATATATTACATATTTGAAATCTCAATTGATTTATTATTTTGTTGACAAGGGTTAGGATATCTTAATTTTACTTCAATGACATGGATTTTCATGTCAATTATGTGTTTAAATTTGTTAAATTTAGCTCATAATTAATTACTATACAAGCCTATCTACCATTTTTTTAATTCTTACCAAATTTATAACAGGTTAATTGACTTTAAATACCAAATTTCAATAATTTTATTGAAACTAGGTACTTAATCCTAAATTTCTAAATTTAAAACACGTATATTATATAAAAAAACACATCTAATCCTAGTTAATGTGAAATTCCTCTATCTTCATCTTCTTTGACCAAAATTCTGTTTCTTTCAACCAAAACCATATTCTCTAGAACATTGAAGGATTCCATGTATTCGTTCATCTCTTAAATAAAGATGTTCGAATTTGAGGTTTTATTGAAGGATTCGATCATTTCGATGGATACAATACAACCTTAAAATCTCGAAGCAAATCGATTACCCACCTAAAACTTTCAGAATTCAAATTAGAAAAGGAAAAGAATATAAGAGGTTCAATTTCGATTCAAATTTGAAAGTATTAATTCATCCACAGATTTCCCAACAGATTTTCATCTTTTTTTTAGGTCTGAATGAGTTAAAGCTCTTTGTTTTTGTTTTTTAAGGTCTGAATGAGTTATACCTATTTCGTTTGCATTATTTTTCCACTTCTTCTCTTTAATGGTATAACTGGAAGCCATCTCCTATGAGAAATCCAAAGGAAACACATCCAATCACTTAAAATTGGCCCAAACCCCATGGCAGCTTTCATGAACCAGTTTTTCTGTTCTCAAGGAGAAAAGATGCAAAAGAATGGTATATTAAAAATCGCATACCCTTTAATTTAAAGCCCCATAAAAAATATGGGTTTCGAAAAGGCTTCACAATATTTATATTGAAGCCTGCAACAAATGGATTGAAATTGGCTAGCATTCCCTTTACAACTTCACATAAATAGTATTTTTTCCTCCATTTGAGGATTATCTCTAAATATATATACAAGAATGATAATGAAGCACAAGCGATGCAAATAAATTATTTCTCCTTCATATTATTGGGGAGAGCAGAACCTTTGCAGATTGGACAAGAGTTTTTCATTGACAACCACTTTTTGATGCAGCTCACATGGTAATCATGACCGCAAGTTTTCAGTGCTCCAACATCATCCCTGTCCTTGTACTCTTCCTGTACATTATGACAAATGAAAGTTTTCACAACTTGCGCAATTTAAACTCCAACTGGTCTAAAGCCAAGATAAAGCCGTAAGGCAACAGAATTTCAAACTGCAAAAATCTTACCAGGCAGATTACACATGTGCCTTCCTCCTGGATTTGATCTGACGAACAATATATTGTTTCCGTCAAACACTTTGGTATCAAATCTTCAGACACACCCGTGCTGACATTACCTATCCTTTCACCCAGTGCCAGTAGTTCCTGTTTGTTCCAATACTTCAATAAATTATGAATACATGAAAGCCATAGGAAGAAAGAAATAATAAAGGCTAGAATATCAATTTTACCTCGTAACTCATGCTGTCTATGTCTAGCCTCATGTCTCTATGATGATCAAGCATATTTCTGGACCCATAAAAGGCTGGGCGATCCATTATCATAAAACTCTGCAATACAAAATGAGAAAATTGCCTCAGCGATATTTAGAACGGAAACAAGGTTTATGCTACATTTGGGACTTTATCTAGCTTTACCATATTTTCAGCAGTTATATTAACAATAAAATGTCAAATGAAAGCATTGTCCATGACGACACAATGCTTTCAACCATGTTCATACTATCGGTCCAAACAGGTGCATGAGAACATAGTTTGAGCCTAATATTAGGTTCTCTGCAGGACCTATTTGTAGGTTCCTGCACAAAAGGCTATGCATTCAGTTGTAACTGATAAAGGTCCAGCCAAAACTACACAACAGTCTGTACGCAACATATGGAGAACAGTGACAATGTTTTCTCAATTATCACAAAAGAACTGCACCCTTCTCGAATGTGGCAAGATAAAGCTAATGTGCATCAGTTGAAGTACATACCTCAGACGAAAACCGATCCTGGAGACCAGTCTCTTCAGAGACTCGATATCTATCATTAGACATCCTTGATCTACCATTCCTGTCACTGTTACGCCACCCAATAGTGGCCACTGGCCTAGGATGTCTTGGGTAACTTTCAGACGCCAATTGCAATCCTTCATCTGGATGTGCCACATGCCCCAATAGCAAGCTGCTTGAAGAAGCCCTGAAGGTTGGGCTAGATCTTTGAGAATAGCTACTGCGAACTCCCCTTACAGATTGGGGTAAAGCACCAGGATAACTTTGAGGAACAGCAGTACTTCTGCTGGGAATGAAATCATGATGGTATACCCCAGTTTCCACAGAAGCATTACCCACACTGCTTCCTACAAGGAAGTGGTTGGGATCGTGACTGAAACCACCTGCATCTGCAATTTAAAAGTAAATATCACTGAGAAATAACAGGAACCCAGATACAAGACATAGAGAAATGAATCAAAAACTAACCTGAAGCTAGAATCCTTCCATGAGAAGGAGACACACTAATATGGTTCCACTCGTGGGTTAAAACAGCAGAACCTTGACCGGAAAGATCCATCGTACTAGATTGGTCAACAGGGATATTTGTAGAGTATGAACTATGTAAATTATTGCTCGATAACTGCGTCCTAGCTAGGTTGGACTCTAAATCATGTTCAGACCGGCTTCTCACATTTCTCATGGATCCCTCACCCCTAATTGAGAGGCCATTTCCTCTATAACTGGGGTGGATCATAGTCATGTGATCCCAAGGCATGTGTGGGGTATCTATGTTTACTTTCTCCTGCTGTAATTCTGTAGTTCTAGGGAGATCAGAGGAACTTCCAGCGCTATAGTATCTGCTTGTGCTGCCTCTCTCAGATACTGAAGGGATCCCAGGGCTTTTCCTCTTGTGAAGCCCTCTTCCATTGTTCATTGTGAGATCGACAAAACCACCCTCAACACCATGGAATGGCCGTCGGTCATAAGTGGAAGAAGAGGCATGGTGAGCATAATTTCCACTGGGCATACCGAAGGTACCAGCATTTATAGGATGCTGAAAAGGATCATGAGATGGACCGGCAGCTTCAGGTTGATAATGTGGCACATCAACACTAGGGCTTAGAGAAGAATACCCATATGACCTCAGAGCCGGGTTCCAATTTGAAGCAAAATGCACTCCATCTATAAACATATTTTCCACAGGATAAAAGAAAGAACCATTCTCTCCAGTGCCAGCCCCGGCTGCAGTATTAGGTCCAAAATTAGAAATAATCAAGAATAAATGTTACACTTATGCTTGAAATTTCTAAATGACATAAGAAAACTTGCATTTGCTTTTATCATTTAAACAAAATATACACTACAAGTCATAATATAGTCAAGGAATATAAATACACAATACCCAAATGCCCAAAAGGTTGCTCTGTGTTCATATGATTCCAATTCTGATCATTTTCACTCTCAAAAATTTGAGATGTGCTGAACTGATGTCTATGCCCCATAACTTTGTCACCTTACAGCTACAGCAAGTTACGTGCTGGAACAGAATCTACCAATATGAAACCACAACCTGCACAACAAGAGAAAGGCATCTCAAAACATTGAAAAGAAAACTACATATATTTATTTGCAAAGATAAGGGCAACACTTTTTACTTTCTTTTGTTATTCTTCCACATAACTCTACCAAAAGTCATACTTGCAATCATGTCTAAGCTAGCATCAATAAATGCCAAAGAATTTTCTTTTAAAGTCAAGCACAAATACCAACAAGGGTCAAATAAATTAGATCCAAGTCAGATGAGAATTGGGTAAGTAAAAGGAGCAACTATATTGTTTTTAATAGGAATAAAAGAGGCAACTATGCAACACTTAACAATTCAAGTATTTCAAAAATCCAAGATTTTCCGACATCAACCAAAGAGCCTTGCATCAAAACTTTGGCCTAACAGATATATCCTTCTGCACAAATTTCACCTATCAAAATTAATTTATTTCAAAATGAAAAATATTTAGCATCAACTCATGCCCTCCTCTACCCTATGTCAGGGCCAATTTCTCTGTAAGGTTGATCATGCATATATTTGTCTTCTTTCAACATTCACCATTAGAAATACATGGAGGCCCAAATCTAGGTCACTGAGTAACCCATTATAAAAATCATGCCAGTAATAATTAAATTTTTTTTCTGAACAAAAAAGAAGACTAGTGCAACTCAGACTTCAGACTCTGGCTGGGAGAAAGGAGCTATCAGCCGCATCACAGATATAATTTGAAAAAAAAAAAATATTTAAAAGCTTTTTACAAGATAAGAAAAGACCCCTCGAACCAAAACCAGTCAAGATTTAAAGAAATTAAACCAATCAAGTTTCAACAGTAGAAATGCAAGCAATACCAACCAATACCAATATAAATGCAAGATGACATTTAGCCTTCAGAGATGGCAAGGCAAGATATGATTTACTGAAACAGATTAATCCACCTCCTGCTTCACCATAGCAATTAAAAGTTTTCAAAACAGTTTGACCAAGTAAGAAGTATAGGCCACAACAAACCCAAAATAGTAACTCAAGCAAGAGATCCCTGCCTACAAATAAGCTTTCACACTTCAGTAGTTCAATCCACCAACTCTCCATTCTATTCAAGGCGAAAAGTGAAGTAAAAGTCAGATGTGTTCTGTTAAAGAAAGTAATACTGCAGAGGATCTGTCAAAGCCTAATTGCATTGCAAAACTGGGATAAAGTATGTAGAGCACCCACTAGCACCCTATGTCAACCAACTCCCTTGACACTGGCATTCATCTCCATTAAGATAGCCTTTCCAATGATAATAGGGAGAGCCAATTTCTTTCTGAAGGATAAAAAAGAATGGAAAGTGTAAAGACATAACAATTAGCTGAAAGTGAGAAGCAGTGAAAAAGATTGGAACAGGACCACTCATTGAAGGCATTACCTGGGTTTGGACTTTGAATCACGGGATCAAAGGTCACCTAGCAGGTGTTAAAGATGTAACAATCTCAATAACAAACCGTACCAATTTACACTAGCATTTGCTTGACATTCAAACATCAGCTATAGAAATATAAATTAGAAAAGCCAAGACCAGAAAGACTACTACCAGATGTACCCTAGCCTCCAAATTCTGAAAAACGCACGGTTCTTAATACTTTAAAGATATTTAATGAGTGAAAAATAAATAGTACAAAACAGAAGAAGCAGAACATAAAATGCAAAAATAAAAATATAAAGAGATGAGAACCTTGGACTTAGTATATACACAGAATTATCAGTTCCAACCCCTTTATCCAAAATTATCAGAAGAACTATGGATGGCATTCCCCTCATGTGGAGGGAAAGATTCCACTTCTCGAAAACTAAGGTGGGACAACTGGAAGCCCTGAGGCATTATATGCAATGGCTGAAAGAGAAAAAGGTACCAGACAGTCCTCACGTGTTGTGATAAGACCACTAACACTAAGAAAGAGATCTGAGATATATTGAAATTTATTACCCAAAACAAAGAGCACAAATATATTCAAGTTTCTGTCACTTGGCTGAAACACACCTCATGGGGAGTGACATGTGCAACATATAACAACAAAATTTCATGATAATCACTGCTGGAGGACATAATTATTATAAAATGTGCACCATGGGGCACATATAGAGTCTGGATGTCATGAGGAAAATCACAAGAAGAACAAGTATATAATTCAATACGTGTCATGCATAGACTTGCACATGTCCGAAAAGTTTTGGATACAATGAGGTAACATGGAATTCAATTACCACAATGCAGTAAAGTTGAATTCAAGAAAATGTCAAAAACAACCTTACAAATTTTTTATTTATTTTTACTTCTATTCAAAAGAGGTAATAAATAACGGTAGGCAAACCCTAGAACAATAAAGAGAGGAGGCATGGTTAAGCTAAAAAGACCCAAAAGTATAAATCTTTAATATTACTAAGAGAACTCTCTTTATTAGTCATCAAATAGGAAAAGTCAAATATACCCTTACTATTTTAAACAAGTTTGATAATGGACCTAAAAGCTAAAGAAATATGGTAATTATACATAAAAAAATAATGAAATAATTGCATACATTATATTGCTGCCTACAATACCTTTCTATCAAGTTAAATACCAACCTGAGATTAAGTCACTGATTACAGAAAGTAATACTAAATTCTGAAAACTGTCAAGCCACAGGATCAGGTTAGTATAACCAATAATACATATATTGCTTAAACCTGTGGCCTTCTAAGTCTAAAACAAGTTTCTACACTTACAAAAACCCTCGCTCAATATGAAGAAAGTCTTCCTCTGAAGACTTAAATGGTGCTGTCTTCTTACATATCTTCAGGTAGGTTGCAATTGAAGCTATAGAATACATATAAAGAGATATACTCGCACCCTATAAGATAAGTTTGGACTCTCGGAAGAAAGAAGCATAACATTAGTATTTGTGAGCCCCTCTCCAGAGAGACTTGGCAGCAAGAAGACTTCCTAAGAAGCAGCCAGGATATTCTCATAAATCCCAAATATGGAAATTGCTCTTTGTGTGAAAGCTCAGGAAAAAACTGTCAGGAGCAGATTTACAAAATACCCATTAATTAATGAGTAACCACCAATTAGTGAGCAAGCTGCCCACTGCCTCCCACCATCTAGGCAATCACAATTGCAAGCAAAGTCGAAACACCCAACTTCTCCCTCCACCCTGATAGCCTACACCAGTATTAGGGAACCAAGCTCTGTGTTTCAGTGATACAAACATCAGCACCTCAAAGTTCTTAATTATGGACAATCAACCACCACAAGGATAATGATAGAAAATCACCATATGCTTTGACAAAAAACTTAAGTGCCACTAGGTCCAAAGTTCAACTTGTTAATCAAGATTCAAGCATCACCCAGCAAATATTGCAAACCAAACTACAGGGTTCAGTGCCATCATCTTAAAAAGCTTGTTGGGCTCAAAAGGCCATATAATACCAAACCAGAACCACTACACAAGATTCTCCAGAGATGACATGTATCAGTGGACCAAAATCAGGTCAGCATGCACACCCTTCATTGGCATCACCTAAGCACACAATTATCATTATATCCATCACCTCACCCCCTCAACATAACATCACAAATACCAGGACAGTGAGAGAATGAATTGGCCACCAAAAATTTTAGAAGTCAATGGAATTTCCCATGAAACTATAACTTAACCAACCTCTCCATCATCTTAGCATGCACAATGTCACAAAAATCAGTGCTTATTTCGGATCAATGACCTCCCTAGGCTGCCATGAACTCTGATTTTTTCTATCACTAAACAAGAGTCAAGCATGATCCATCTAAAAATCATGACATTATCACCATCAAGGCTACGTTTTTTCCATCTCAAAATGGCCTCTACCACCTCAAGCGGATGCACCCGGGTCTTATTGTAAATTCCAATTCAAAACTAATTGAGAAAGTTTAAAATGGAATCTTTAGGAGTTAGTACCATAAACTGAGCTCTTGCAATACTACAGCTGACTTAAGACTCTCAAAATATGGCAGCAGATGGTGCCACTAAATCCCGAAGACAGGGTTTCAATTCAGATCCATTCTTCAGAAATCCAATTGACCAAAAAGTCCCTGCAACACCATTCGCAATTCAGAGCATCAAATATACTACCCCCAACTTCTATATCCTAAACAAGTTTTAGGGGCAAAAATATTTATCAAAATAATCTGCAATTTTGCAAAGAAAACTGGCATAAGCCATAAAAAAAAAGAAAAGTAAGACATGATTTGAGAAGTAATGAAGTAACATGACCACTATACTGAACCGCAGCTAAAACCCAATTGAATAACTTTCTAAGATTACTTTTACAAAAGTATGGCTATAAGAAATTCTCACCTGATCATTCCACAACTTGGGTACTAAACATTGTTCGAACTCAAGTCAAGTAAGCAATAACGATACACCATCAGCACATGAAAACCTGCATAATAAGAACCATCTAAACCTAGTCGATTCTAAGGTAATCCAAAGTGAATAATATATTATCTAAAAACCCTCTTCCAGCAAGAATCCTTGGTCAAAATATTAACCAAAGGGACGGGTGGAGGAGAAAAACGGCTATGAACAAGCATTTCTTCCAAAAAAAAGTACGAAAAAATAATTGTCTATGAAAACAGGATTAGAGACACTGATGTTAGTCATNGCTATGAACAAGCATTTCTTCCAAAAAAAAGTACGAAAAAATAATTGTCTATGAAAACAGGATTAGAGACACTGATGTTAGTCATTAAGAAATTTTTTTTTTTTTTACTCAATAGGTGGAACAAATCATAATTATGATCGCAAACACCATCACCATGATAATGATCGTATAATAATCCCGAATTCATTATATGTGTTCAAACAAACGTAATCCACAGCACCCTTTCAAACGAAAGTCACGGAATCCCAAACACGAAAAAAGGCAGAAAAATAAATAGAAAAACCATCCACTCTTAGGCACCGAACAAGCAAAGCTCAACGATCAGAGGCCATAAACGACGCATCAAAGACTAGAGACCAAAAGGATCAGACAGAAAGAGCACAAAGTCGTCGAGCAAACGACGATCGGAACTCAAAGGCAGCACAAAGAAAATTGAAGCAAAATAAACAAACAGTGCAGACGCAACAAAACGACGATCATCTAGTGAAAATAAAAGCTGCGGTGAATTTTGACCGAAAACGCATACCTTGTGTTCAACGAAAGGCCGGTTCTGCAAACAAGGAACAAAGCTGTTGGGAGAGGTGGAGGAGATGGTGGCTTTGAGGAAGGAGCGAAAGATGAATAAAGCGGTTGGGTTTGGGTGTGTGCGTGTCTTGTTTATAGAAATAAGAGGAGGCCAAATTGTCTGGACTTCCCACTATTACCGGATACCGGCACAGCCCGTATTGTTAATATTATTAAAACCGAGTTAAATATGAAATTGATAATGTTATACGACGTCGTCGTGGCACAGTTGCATGTGGAAGATGAGGTGCGTCATTGCACATTAAGGCGTACATCACGGCTCAGATGGCAGAGTACCCAACTGCTTCGAAGCTCTCTCCCACTCCCAAACAAATGCGAGTAGTGGGTTGTGCCTTTGCAACAACTGGTGCTGTCATTCAGGTCGCCAAACGCGTAGAACGTGCTCCTTTACATTTTTTTTCGTTTTTTACGTTAAGTTTCAGTTTTTTTGGTTTATATTAATGTGATTTGAAGAGATTTCAATTTTTTTAAAATAGTAACATAATAGATAATTAATAATTACATTTTCTAACAATATCGTACATTTTTTTTGTTTCTATGAAAATAAGAGCACCTTCAAGGGGTGCGGTAGCACTTCAATTCCAATTTGGTGTGCCAGATTCGAATTTAATGTTCCATAATTTAGAACGCTACCAAAGCTGGCGAGTCTTCTAAAACAAAAAATAAAGAATCAATGGCGATACAAGTTGAGCTCTAACAAAATCAAAATTGATCTAGAACTTTATCGGTATATGCACTTATGATTTATTTGAGTGATGGTCTGGCTCCGATTGCCATCTATCATACCGAGCTTGACAGTTTGGTGATGCTTTTTTCCAACTCAAGCAAAACAAACATGTGTCCAGAGGTGTTAAATGGGCTGACCGGCCGTTTAAGTTGAGATAATAGTACTTTCATGCCATATTTATATCAGCCCATATAATTAAGATCTTAGTCGGCACAACTCGTAGCTCGTGACCCATTTATGCTCGTGCCATGCCTTAAACAAATTAGGTCACAAAATTTTTCTTAGGGCGTAAAAACTAATCTTATAAGATGTGTTTAAAAAAATTAATATTAACATTACTAAATAAAGAGATTTATTTACTTAAAAATTTTAATTTCCTTATTAAAAAGTTCTCTAAAATTTGAAAAAAATAATGATAAACCAATTGAGCCTAGTTGAGGTCTATTTTGAGCTTGTGTTTATGCTGTGTTTGACTAGTATTAAGGTCATGTTGTGTCGTGCTTGATGGGCTAAAAAATTCGACCTGACTTACTCGTTTTCTTGTGTTATGATGTATCATATCTGTCTTAGTAATGTTATGCTTGTGCCGTGCTAGTACCGGCCTAACTCGTTTGAGGCCCACCCCAAAACTCCAAAATATAGAACTTCATATTTGTGAAAAAAAATTGCAATTGGGGTTCACTTAATATTTTAAATACTAAAGATTACATCACCTACTCCAATTCATTCGTAAGGTACATATTTGGCTTATGTATTACTACTTCCTCGAAGTTGCTCTTACCATAACTCTTCACTATGAGGGCATGTTTACTTACCTATAATCGGAATCAAGCATGTATCGAAATGAGCAGTAATCGGAGTGAACATGAATCGGAGTGAGCAAAAATCGGAGTGAACATGAATGAAAGTGAATATAAATCGGAATCAAGTATTCACATTAACGTGTTTACTAACTGTCATGAATGGAAATAAAAATAAAGTTGATTTACATAAACATGTTTATTAACTAGCAAGAGTCCGAATCAAAATGAGTTTGATTACTAAAATGCCCTTATACAACATCCATTATATTTATGTCAACTATTTATTAATCATAATTTTTTAAATAATGAATATTCATTGTACTAAAAATAAATTTCACCTCAATATTTTGTAAACAATTAATTTTTATACTTTATATTATAATTTATAATAATTTTTAAATATTGATGTGATGTTGATGTAGGATTTATTTTTAATATGATATTGTGTCATTGATTTTTTGCAATTAATATGTATAATTAAGTTGCAAATTTAAAATTCTACTTTAATTATATTTGTAATATAAGGGTATTTTTGGATTTTTATTAAAAATGTGAGGGCATTTTGGACAAGACAAGTTTCTTTCCCTTTCCCTCTCCCCCAATCCCAACTCCCCTAAGGAGTAGCAATCCCCCAAAATCAGGAATGCCACTCTTGATTTTGGTGGGCCTCACAATTTTTTTTTTCCTTTTTCAAGTTAGTAAACATGGAAATAGTAATGGGAATCATTTCCAAATGCAAGTAAACACTTGAATGGAAATGATTTCCATTGTTGTCATTCTCATTGATAATAAGTAAACAAGCCCGGAATGGTAGCATATGAATTAAAACTAATGCAACCGGAATCAATTACCCATACACGATCTTTTGAAAATTTCATAACTCAAGAAAATACATTAATATTTCAATTCAATTTAGGCTTTGATATTGTGTTTAGGGTTTGACCTATAAGATTAGTGTTTGAAGCAATAAATACTAAATCTTAAACTTCTAAACTCAATTAATGTCAAATTGTAGAACAATAATACCCCTAAATTATAGGTTACAGATTATAACTCTTACACATATTTTTTTTAATTATTTAAAATAAATAAAATGCAACATTTGAACGCTCCAACATGTGTAGAAAGCAAAAAGAAGTTTTTAATGTCAAATTGTAGAACAATAATACCCCTAAAACGCTCCAACATGTGTAGAAAGCAAAAAGAAGTTCCATTCGTATGGGGTTTGACTCAAAATTTTGACTAACTTAAAATTTTTATGTTCAATTTAAACTTAATTTACTTTAGCAAATGAAAATGGTTGTCTTCTTTTCTTTGGTAAAAAAATGTTTGTCAGTCAATATTTACCAAAGAACAATGATTGATTAAAATTGTATAACAAATATATAAGCGATTATAAGCGAGAGTGCTTTAGAAAAAAACAAAAATAACCTTCAATTTTTTTGTTGGAGTTTAATTGTGTTGAATTCGCATGCAAATAACTTCTTGCAACTCCATGACTTTTACAATTGTAAATTATAATTGTGCAACAATTTCAAGACGACAATAAAAATAAAAAGAGATGATGTATCGTGATTCATGTCTCTTATTTTGGACCATTGACCTCCTTATGTATGAGCGTGGGAAATTATTATTGGAGGGAAAAATATCTAATTTCATATTTTGTAGTTCACACAGGGTGCTGATAATTAGCAAAAAATAAAAAATAAAAAAGTTCACACACAACAGGCACAGGCTGTTGCTTCGCTGCTCCGTTTGCTTTTCTGAAACCGCTTCGCATTTACACAACCAAACATTCAAAAACCAAAGAAACAAAAAATCGAAGCATTGAAAAAGGCAAGGTACGAGAGGAAGCAGAAGAAGATGAGCGTGATCGATATCTTGACGAGAGTAGATGCGATCTGCCAGAAGTACGACCGATACGACGTCGAAAAGCATAAGGATACCAATGTCTCCGGCGACGATGCCTTCGCTCGCCTCTACGGCGCCGTCGAAGCCGACATCGAAGCCGCTCTTCAGGTTCGTGTTTCTCTCTCTCTCTCTCTCTCTCTCTCTCTCTCTCTCTCTCTCTCTCGCTTTCTCTTTATATATATCACTAAATTCGATCTCTGTTTGGTGTCCGAGAAAACTCGGGAAAATACAAGAAGTTAATAGCTGATCCAGATGTATTTCGCTGAAATTCGCGAGAATTTAGACTCAAATTAGTAATTTTAATCTGCAGAAAGCGGAGGTTGCTTCGAAAGAGAAAAATAGGGCATCTGTGGTTGCGATAAATGCCGAGATTCGTAGGACCAAGGCTCGGTTGCTTGAGGAAGTTCCGAAGTTGCAGAGATTGGCTGTAAAGAAGGTTAGCCTCCACTATGTTGATAAATTTTGTTGATGTTCGCCATTCTAATTGTGTATTTCATAGTATGGTCTAACAAAATTGATATTAAGCGAGGCACATAGCACATTGTATTCAAAATTGAAAATTGAAAAGTGGCTGCACTAATAAAATGAAGTGGAAGAGTATGTGGGATGCTGTTGTGTGTGTAATTGAGTAGCCAATTATGCTTGTTCAGTGTGTACGAAGCATGATTACTTTGGGGTTTTGGCTGGACAGCGTGTTTGATAATGGATACTATTTTTCCACAGGTTAAAGGGCTTTCATCTGAAGAGTTTGCTGCTCGCAATGATTTGGTTCATGCATTGCCGGATAGGATCCAGGATATACCCGATGGGACTCCAGCTGCGCCCAAACAAACTGGAGGAGGTTGGGCAGCTTCGGCTTCGCGTGCTGAAATCAAATTTGATTCGGGTAATCTTTCTGCCTTTATTGAGATTGTCTGTTGCTTCTTGTGGGATTATAATCTATTGGCAATTAAATCTTGTTTGATTATTTTGTAGTCAACTTTACCTGTGTGTTTCATGTATTATGATAGATGGACGGTTTGACAATGAATACTTCCAGAAAACTGAGTCCTCAAGTCAATTCAGAGAAGAGTATGAAATGCGGAAAATAAAGCAGGCAAGTCATATGTATGGAGTTGTGGTTTGTTTACAACTGAGATTTCTGTTAATAAAAGGAGTTGCATGCTTGTAAATTATATACTTCAATCTATGGACTGGTTTTTCATTTTATTTATTTTGACCTTTTCACAGGATCAAGGTTTGGATGTGATATCAGAAGGTTTGGATACTTTGAAAAATATGGCTCATGATATGAACGAGGTTAGTTGTTTTTGTGTGTTACTACTTGCTTATTTGTTCACATGTTAATTCATTGTCATATGTGGCATGTGTAGGAATTCGATAGGCAAGTTCCTTTGATGGATGAGATTGACTCGAAGGTGAGAAACATTGTCATATTCTTGTATATCTTCTGAGAGGGTCAGTTTGAATTCTCAAATTTATGTTGCTTTTTCTTCTCAACAGGTGGACAAGGCATCTGCTGACCTTAAGAATACCAATGTTAGACTGAAAGACACAGTCAACCAGGTGATTGCACTGCAAAGTTTTTAAGTTTATGATTTGTGCAGTATAGATTCTTTTTGTTGCTATATCTAATGCAAGTTTTGTTTCTGTTACAGCTGAGGTCCAGCCGAAATTTCTGTATTGATATTGTATTGCTGTGTATAATTTTGGGCATTGCTGCATATTTGTACAAGTAAGCTCACATCCGCTTAAATGAACATACATGTTGAGCTAGATAATCATCTAGACAAGGAAAAATGTAATTGGCACTAAAAATTCTGAGAAGTTAGGCTAGTACTATTGAGGACTGGAGATAACTTGATGTCACTGCACTGTTCGGACTTTAATTGCATGTGATCAGACTTTACATACATGAAATTATATTTTTAATGCACCTCGAACTGAACTTGATTATTTGAATGTCTGCATTTTTGTATTCTGATCGGGTGTCTTTTCCATTTGCAGTGTTCTGAAGAAGTGAGATGTTTACAAAGGGCGGTTTGACCAGTTCCAAGTGTTATTGGCTTGTCCGGTATTGTATTGCATTCTGAGGACTAGCTGTGGTGTTTGATATTTGTTTGATTGTTTATTTCATGCTTAAGAGTCTTTGTTCACACTACCGAGAGAATGAGAATTTATGCTTTGTCTTTGTCAAGTACATCAGTCATGTCTGTATTATTTAACTTTTACTTTTCAGTTCATTATGTCCTCTGACCTTGAGCCTGTGGGTACTCTGTGTCTGAATCCTTAAGTTCAAATCCTTTAAAACCCTTTTCCTTCTAGTTAATTGTTTGGAATGGCAGTTTTCTTCGAAATTACGAATCTTTTCGTGGACTTGATGTATTCTTTCTGGGCCTGACTGACTGTTCATCTTTTCCATGCATAAAAGAACTGTGAAAGGGGAGGAGAAACGGGAGCGAGACACGTGTTGGTGGGGAAGAAAAGAGGGAGCCTCAGCTAAAGCCCCTTTAATCTCCATCCAAATCCAAGCTTCGGATGTTGGGCTTAGACTTGTTGCTTGCTATATTTGTAAGGATCGAAATCTTTTCGTTTTGTGGATCAATAGGTTTCCAGCCCACATAGGCCGTTGATTGAAGATTTGAAGGATCTTTTAAGAAATCACGAATTTTAGATGAATCTTTGGTAAATCAATAATCTAAAATTTGGACGGTCAGAACAGAAATGAATTTAACTTAATATAGGAAAATGGTTAAGTGTTGGATATAAGTAGTCAGCAATATATATCAACCTCACAACTGCAGATTATCTTCACACTTTATTTGAGACTAAATAAAAGATTGAATTGTAAAGCATTTTACAAATTTGAATCGCATCAGCTACAAAAAATACTAGTATTGCGAATATATGTAACAAACACCAACCTAATTTACATGCTATTCGTCATATGCACACAACAAAATCAAATTGGAGTTACACACTACGTACTTACATAAGAATATATATTCACCGTCATTGAATACCTATTTATCTACACAATAATGGAGAATTTCACTCGCTTAATATAATATATGCTGCCTCTATACTTTTTATCAGTACTACTCCAGCTAATCATCACTTGCAGTGAAACCCAATTAATCGATTAAGTTCTCGATACTGATCATGGAATTCCATTGATCTGCAACATTGAAATTTTCAGATCCAGACTGCTCCCAAGAATTCATTGCACAGAAGTTGAAAGATGCATTAACTTCCTCCTTTTTATATTCTCTGTTACGTATCTTCTTGCTGGGCGTGACCAAACTCTCCTGTTGACTTCTTTCTGCATGAGGCTTTCTCTTCAATGGGTTCATCAAAGTTTCAAAGGAAGGCACTAAAAACTGCCCATTATTCTTATTTGGATCGGCCTCAAAAATTGGAGTGCAAGACTTTTGTCTATTTCCACAGCTCTCAGAGCTTATGCTTGAAGCGGTTTTAATGCTGCAGGGAAGTTCTTGGGAGGCAAAAATGTAGGGTAACATTGGGAAATCTTTGTAGAGATAATTCCTGACCATTTCGATGCTAGGGTTTGTATCCTTTGAACATGGCTCGTCCACTTGCCTAAGGTACCCTCCTAGTTTATAACTAGGAGTAATATTTTGATCTTCCCAAATGTTCCTGCTGTAGTTGCATTTTTTTCGAACCCGACATAGCACCCAATCATCCAACTGTTACTTAAACAACAAGAAATTAACAATATTGAAACCCTATACGTGCAAAGAAGAATATGCAAAATAGAATAAATTAATGAGAAATTCCATCAGTTCGGGTCCCTATATTAACCCTGAATATTTAACGCTAAATTCAAAACGCTTCATTCGAAATTGCAGAACGACGTAGTTTTGACACAAACAAGATATTAATATATATGGTTTCTATTTCGATATTCATCAGCTAGTCATCATTCACATGTTACGTTGCTATACCAAATTAGAATCACATATTCATAAATCTTTCATGTTTAACCAATGATCTTGATTTATAATTTGAAACCGTAACAAGTAATAAGATTGACGAAAAGAAAATTGCTCATATATAGAAAATATTCAGTCAAGGTATGTAGTTAATTAATTAATGAAGCAAATACTTACCCTCATAGACCCTTTTTGCTTTGACGTAGTACTCCAAATAGTGCTGTCAAGCAACCTATACTCATTCATAATCCAGTCAGTCTTAGCACCTTTTGGAGGGTGTCCTGTGTAGAAGACCAGTGCCTTCTTGACCCCAATGCTTTTTGTCCCACAAGAACTAAAAATATGCTTGTCAGTCCCTGTGGCCTTCCAATAACCCAGGCCAGCAGCTCTATTAGGCCTGCTTCCATTTGGGTACTTCCTATCCCGTGGAGTGAAAAAGTACCACTCTTCTTCTCCAAAGGAGGTCTTTCCTGGCAGCTCCCATGGGCTGTACTTGTAGAGGTCTAGTTCAGTGATGATGGTGGCTGGTAGAGGGCTGGAAGTGACCTTGTTTGTCAAGTAGTGGATGATGAGCTCCTCATCAGATGGATGGAATCTAAACCCAGCAGGGAGTTGAATGTTCTTGTTGTGATGATCAGTGGTTTGGGGCTCCCTCTCCATTGTTGGATATGGAGGTGGTAGCCTTGCTGTGATCTTTGGTGTGATGGAGGAACCTAAGGAGAGGGAATCAAATGAGGGGCTCTGAAATTATCGAACAATTGGTTGTTGTGAGAGTTTGAATGCACTGTGCAGTTGTTTTATAGGGGATGAGTCCTATATCGATCTCATGCAGAAAAGGACATTAATTATGTTAACAAATAATCAATAATATAAAGTGTGTGTGTGTGTAGGTAGGTTCAAAGAAAGAGAACAGAAAGCAGCCTGATTTTACTCTTAATTAGCTCACAACCGTTGGATCATATTCTTGAATTATATGTTTCAGGGTGGATGATACGGGGAGATATCCCATAAACCTTATAGTTTGTGTTTAATTAGTCAGTATGATAAATAAAAAAGAACATGATTGCATGCTAATTAAAGTTGTATATGTTATCTTTTTGTTTTAGTGTTAATCTTGTATACTTGTATCCAAAACGTTGTAAGAATTTAAAGATATGCTTTTAAGTTTATTTAACATTTATAATGGACATACTACCAAACACCAAAAATTATCATGACACCATCCAAATCGGGTATAAAATCTACAGGCTTTATCCCCAAAAGAACTCCAAATAGGGTAAACTAGAATTCTACTTGAATTCTCATGTGGGGTACCTATCATTCATAAGCCACAGTGCGCAAATGCTGCCTAGAAAAGAAAGGATCGATATATCTTTCTATATATATCTTACTGTAGATTGCTTCTATTACCATTTAGACGCAGTCGATTGAATGATTGTGGATTCTTCATTGTCAAGAAAGAATATCCTCATCATATATATATATATATATATATATATGTTTCTTGTATTTTTGCTTAAAATTTTTGTAGGCATCACAGAAAAATCATGACATGTCATGGCATGGGGTGATGTTTTGCAGCTGGCAATGCATATCATGCCATATGCATCATGGAGTGATGAGTTGTTATAGAGCATGCATATATGTATATATGTACAGTTCAAATGTTCAATCAATCCAAAAAACATTATACATATCAACACATTATCTTGTTTTGGGTGGGGATCGATGGCCCACATAAGTCTAGACTCATAACTGAGTGATTGTCCCCCACATCAATTCATGCATTAATTTCATGCTTGCACTCCACTGCATTGTCTCACCCTTAACGTGCATTGCTACTATTATTCATGGTGTGCATTTGTCCAATTCTAGGCTCTTCTCTTTATCCTCAACTACATCAGATTGTACAATTTAATTTTTTTAATTTATATGTGAGAGCCAAAGAAATTTGAATTTTAAAATATCATTAGACCAATAACTAGTTGGTCCAGATAATGCAATTGAGGATGAGCTAAGGAGTGTGCCAACCAATTAATTTTGTTTTAATTTGATATATATTGTTAACCCATTTTTTAATAGCTTAAGTTTTTACTTCGGTTTTTATTGTTTAACATGATTTATATTAGAGCTTTGATTTAAAAAATATTGTCGTTTATTCTAGAATAAGGACGATATGATGTTAACCTTGCTAGATAAAACTTATCGTAAGGGTTAGGAGAAGTATAACTTGATATACGTACATTGTTGATTATTTTTTAAGAGCAAATTTTCTGAATTGAGTAGTTGTCTATATTTTGTTGGTACCACTGTATCATATTCAGTTATAATATTTGGTCTTCCAGGCTCACATGCAACAGTTAGTTTCGTGGCAAAATTTGTAATGGGATGTGTTGTCTTTGAATTGGCTTTGTTCCTCCTCCCATATACCATATACCATATATTCATCTGCGCAAAACTCCAAGAAATAGAACAATATTATTGAAAGGAGGAGACATAAAAAGGCCAACTTGATACAAAAGATTCGATTGCATGTCTTTTCTTCTTTGGAGTCTCTTCCTTGCCATTTTCCTTTTCTCCAGATCTGTCCATTTTCGAGTCTCTTTCAATGTATTTTCTTTCCCTGTGTGGTCCTTTGAAATTTCCGAAATCGTCCAGTTGTTGAATTTCAAAAGTTCAATATATACCCAACTCACACGGCTACCGTATGACTATTATTAATACGACTATATATCACAGATGCTTCTCTCTCACGAAGAGAAAATGCAAAATGGATACGGAATAAGAAATTACACTTGTGCTGAAACGTAGTGTTATGTTTCATTTATTTATATTTCACATTCTTTCCACTTTTTCTTTCCGCAAGAAAGAAGTTTCTCTATATATCACACCATGATTTGGGATTTTCAGAAGAATCATGAAAATAGATATTTCAAACTAATATGTATATATGTTATATACATTAATTTGTACTTACAGACAAGAAACAATTAATATTCCTTTTACATGGGTTTTGATTAACCGAGGTTTGTGGTTCGTCTTTTATGGCTGATCATAACGTTAAGTTTGAGGAGCTTCATTTGTTTGCAAGCTACGTACCTTCAAAACTTTCCTGCTGGCTGCTAACCAAATCTTTCCACAGAGAAGAAAAATAGGCAAAGATCCAAAATTAAACGTGGCATATATATATACTTTGACCCCCTCTCCCTCAATTGTCAATTCATTGTGCTATAAATTAAATCAATTCATATTAATTAATTTATTTGTCATTATGCAGTATATTATAGTCCATATAGAAAGTCCAGTCATTTATGTTGTTTGGAATTGTGTGGGCGAGATCAATTATATATATATATATACAGCAAGGCTCCATTGTGGAATTTCCATAAATTAGAAGTTTGTGGGATCCCCCTTGTGGGGCCCACACGAGTCGTTTTGTATCGATCAGAACCGTTCATTTTTTACATCTCTATTGATAGATTATCCTTGCAAAAAATTAGCTAAATCCAAAATCATTTGCCTATCTAATTTTGATAAAACAAATGGACAAACCAAATATTTTTTATGAAACCATCCACTTGTTTGGTTAAAGTTAAATAAGCAAATGGTTTCCGATTTGGCTAATTTTTTGCAAGGATAATCTATTAATAGAGATGTAAAAAATGAACGGTTCGGCTCGATACAAAATGACTCGTGTGGGCCCCACAAGGGGGATCCCACAAACTTCTAATTTGTGGGAATCTCACAATGGAGCCTTGCTGTATATATATAAGAGAT